>JAKSZP010016255.1:0-68705 GCA_022478985.1 Massospora cicadina | reverse complement strand
ATTTTTTTTCCCAATACAGAGCCAAATGCATCACAAAGGGTGACAAGTGCACCGCTTATTAAAAAAAATTTGCACCATGCCAGAGCGTGGCCTACACATGAGTGCAAAGATCGGATGATTCTATCATGGATATGCCAGCTAAAGTGGCAATTGAAACACAAAAGTATTACTCCAAGTTATACTGATCCAATCCAATTCAGCTGGCCAAAGTGGCAGAATTTCTCAACTGAGCCCATATCTGCACCATTTTTTGATACCCAGAAATAATGAATTTAATTACTCTGAACGAATTATGGACAGCCATCTGCGGTGCACCTAACTGGAAATGCCCAGGCCCAGATGGCATCCCATATGAATTCTACAAAAAATACTTCAAATATATATCCCCACTGCTGCTCGCTTCGCTTAACCAGATCCTGTTGGATATGCGCCTCCTACCAGGAGGACATGAGGCCTTTACTGTCACAATTTTCAAGAAAGGGGATAAGCTAGACCTAGCCAACTGGTGCCCCATCTCTTTAACCAACATGTATACAAAAATTTTAGCAAAAATCATGGCTAACCGTTTAGGGATTATAGCATCTGCCACCATCTCCCCAGAACAATTTGGCATCATACCCAGAAGGTCGATTCAGGATAACGTGCACTCTGTGGCTAACGCATGGCAGTCACAGCCTTTTGGGCACTTGTATTCTTGGACCAACAGAAGGCCTATGATAGAATAAACTGGGAATACCTCAGGGCCTGCCTCCATCAATTCCGCTTACCCCCTCACTTCATCAACTGAGTGATGCTGCTCATGGAATCTGCAACAATGGCAGTACGTGGCCCTGGCTTCCTAACAGAAGTAGTCCGCCCTCAAAGGGGCTTGCGACAAGGGGACCCCCTCATCCCACTCTTATACAACTTCAGACTTGACCCACTACTGCAAAATGTGAATGCCCAACTCACTGGGGTCCATGTGCCAGGCCAAGCCCAAGTCAAGATGATGGCGTTCACAGATGATTGTGTGGTTGGGGTGTCTAATAATCAAGATGCACGCGCGCTTGAAGATCTCATCCAGGAGTATTCCCGGGTAAGTAACATGGCACTGAACGCTTCCAAAACCAAAATCATCCTCCTTGGTCAGTCTCAGAACTGCTGGGCCCAGCAATTAGTTCCCAACCCAGCCCATCTGCTCGCCCACATCCTCGCCCTACCAGCTCAACACACACCGCCCCACTGGTGCTCCCATTCATGCCACACCCTACCATAGGACTGGTACGCCATCTGGGCGTGTGGATGGAGGCAGGCGGATACGCGTCAGCAGTAATGGAGAGCCATATTTTGGACAATGTGACGAAATGAATCGTCTCTCTCAGAGCCCACCCTACTTCCCTTACTGGCAGGGTTGTTTTAGCCAACTCTATGCTCCTCTCCAAAGTCTGGTTTGGAGCCCACGCCTTCCCTTCTCCCCAAGCTTCTTCAAATCCTTGTATGCCCTGCTGCAAGGATGACTTTGGTCAGGCCACCCTCCACCAGTATGGCTAGAGGTCATGTTTGGCCCTCATCATCATGGTGGCATGGGTCTGCTCGACTTCAGAGCCCATGCTGCCAAGATCTTGGGTACCTGGATAGCGGCCATCACCGCCCCTACGCTCCCCTCCCAACACTGGTCCCACGCGGCCTGCTCCAACTTCTCCTGAGCCTTGGGCCTCAACAACCCATTGAACCCCCACTCCCTGATGAAATACCTCACTTCACACCCATTGGCCACAGGCCCTCACAGGACTAAAAACCACTACAAACAAATCCTCCTCTCCATGCGGAGCGCTGAGTGGAGAATTTGTATTAGCGGACACACAGCCCAGAGAGGCCACCCCTCTCCTCAGTTCACACAAGAGGTACAGAGGCTACCCATCCATGATGGCGTGATCCCCACACGGCCCCATGTCCTATCTAGGGTGGACTACCTGGACATGATGGACATCCCTTACTCTATTGAGACCCAAAAAACTATCTGGAAATACGCACACCATCCTCTGTTGCAGCCTCAAGTCCACTCCCATGTGTGGCGCTGCCTGAGGCAGGTGTATTGTACAGCTGAGTGCTCTAACGCTTTACACTCATCCTGTGTCATGTGTGGCTAGTATGGAATGCTGTTCCACCGCCTGGAGAAGTGCCCCACCTCTAAAGTGATATGGCGCAAAGTTCAACGTCTGCTGGGCCAGGATCAAACACATCCCTTCAGTCTGTCAAGAGATATGTTTGCTTTATCAATGGCCTCCTCCCTTCCACCCTCCCTCCATGCTTTGGTGGTTTCAATCGCAATGTGGACCATCCACACGATTGTCTTAGATGCCATCGCAGGCTCCACCCCCACCCTCCCAGAAGCTGTCCACAGATTCTAGTCTCATTTTGGTGGACCACTTTCAAGTGTGGATGTTTGGATACCTCCCACCACATCGCCGACAGCTGGTCTCCTCCTGGTTCCCAGTCTGGTTCATCAAATCAGACCCCTTCCTCCACACATGTTCAATTGTGGTTTTAGCCCCTTCACATGTTCCCTCCCCCTCCCCATAAGTGGCATTCCCACTGGCAACAAGAGATAGCATCGCTTCTCTGGGGTGCCTTCCCTGGTACTAAGTTTTGTCTCTTCTGAGTCATATTCAGTAGTGTCCATCCCATGGTCGGCCTTCCCCACAATAAATTTAAAATTAAATATAATTTATTATTGTATTTTATTCATTTGGCAGGTTTCTTTGGCACAAATGGTGGTGCAATAGGATGTGAGAAAGGGGGTGGACATCCTGAGATCCTTTGGGGTGGAGATGCCCTGGCAGAGCAGAATACCCCAGCCCAGTAGATATTAGCTGGGGGAGTTTGTCAAAAGCTGCGGCGCAGGTGACAGAGGCCATAAGGACATCAATGTCTGCCGCACCTTGGCCTGCGCCCATCCCTTCATGATAGCAGTTGCTAGAGTGGCCCTGAGGCAACAAAGGCCAGTTTGCCAACCTTGGCCCAGTGTGCCTAGCAAGGCCACCCACCAGGATAGGAGTCTTGAGGGTTTGTATGGCTATTACCCTTTCCCTCATGGGAGTGACCCCTATCCAGGGTTTGGGTTCACAGCCAGTGGCAGGCTGAGCCTTAAGAGCCCCATCCATTATACTTGGAATACTAAAACTTTTAGTTCATATTTGTTGACCTCACCAACTTTGTGGTGTCTGACCTCACCATGCTTGTGATGCTTTTGAAAAAAGTCTACCAAGGTTCTGCAAATTTGGCATATAATTCCTATACCATTTGGAACCTTTTAAATTTTTTATTTCTTAAATACATATTGAAAGCACATGTATAACTGTGTGGGATATCATATGCTTTAAACTAAAATGCCTTTGTTTTCTGACTCCAAACTCTATTAGTCTTCTTGCCAAAATTACCAAAAATCTGTTTCCCTGACATCAGGTTAGTATCTTTGGAAAGCAAAGAAGTATTAAGAAAGGTCCAGATTACATGTGTGAATTCTGAGAGACAACTGGTCATTGAAATTCCATTCAAGATAAACCCTTTACTATTTGACAAAATTTTAATCAAGTAAACTTGGCCAGATACAATTTCTTCATACTTTATTATATTGAGTAATCTTGGAGATTATAACTATGTTTTCATGCTTTTGGATGCCAGAAGTGTCTTTTTGATGGATAGGGTTACATCCCACTTCCTAACTATAACCTTGAAGAGATCTTTAATGGTCTCAAAGACAATTTTTGTAAGGTTTGGTCTTGGGACTTTTAGACTTGGTTTAACATTCAATTAAAAAATTTATACCATAATCTCTAATATTGTAACCATAAGCAGCTTCACTTCACCTTGTCTACACTAGTCCTAACTGACAATAACACAATATGTTATGTTGTCAACAGAAATATAAAAAATTTATAATGTAAGTAGAAACCCCCTTATCCAATATGACTGTTTAATCTTACACTTACAATATTTTATACCTTATATAAAATTATAGACTCTACATTTCTCAAAGTTTCAACCACTATTTCTATTAATATCCCAACTATAACCATATTATTTCTCTATTTATCCACATATTAAAAAATAAAACAAATCTTACAGCTATTTAATCCTTCCCATTTTAACTAGAACTTTTGACTACCCCTTTCAATGATTATCTGCATATATGCATCCAAAAAATGAAGGTTTATATAAATTTAAATATATATATATGTGCATATAAAAAATAAGGGTTGTGTAAATTTAATAATACACATATGCATTCAAAAATTAAGGGTTTTGTAAATTTAAAGATGTATATATATATATATATAGTTTTTGAGGTAGTTTGACCTTGGGACAAATATACCGCACTGAGATTTTTTTATAGTTAGTACATGTTACAAACATGTGTTGAACAAAACCTGCACTAAAGTGGAAGCTAAAAATGTATATATATATAAGGGTTATGTGAATCTAAAAAAGGCATATATGTATCTAAAAAATGAGTTATATATTTTTATTTAAAAATTTACTGAATATTTATATTACAGATAAGGACCAAAATAATTATAAAAAGTGTAAACATTGGGTAAGACCCTTGCTAAATATAAGGGCCAAAATGTAAAGGATTTTTTTGAAAATCAGTGAAAGGGTTAAGAAGCTTTTGCTTTCCTCTTGATTAAACCCTTTATGCATTGTTAAAATTTTTAATTTGTCAACCAGGTTAAAGCTGCTGCTTGCAAAGTATTACTTTAGTTTGTTTATCTCAAATACAATTTTCTTAGTAGAACACTGCTTTGTCTCAAATACTGACTGCCCACTTTTATGTCAATTACCCATCAAAGCATATCAGAAAAACTTTCTAAAAATAGATCTATACTGTCAATGATTTGATTTCATCTATCAATTTCACTATGGGACATGGCTATCCTGCTGCTCATGAACATAGAGTTTTATTGGGCACAATATGATTGCTAACCTCACTGCCCCAACCTTCTCTGTCATGTCTCTGTACTGCCACCATGCTTTGGATGCTCAAAGGGACTTTTCTTATGTTTATTTTTTGTTAGGTATTCTTAGATCTGATTTCACCATTAGATGCATTAGATGTGGTTAATAGAAATTTAAAGGGATTATTAACGTTAGACAATGCTTCTAGCAAGCTGCTTATCACTCGTGTTGGGACGTCTTCGGTATACATAACATACTTTAAAGTTCTGGTTCAATCTGTTTGCACCATTTAGGAAAAGCTAATTCCAAGTCAAATAAACAATTCTATTAGTTTTAAACTCCTATACGCTTTTATAGAACGTGTTGGTAGAAAATTAAATCTTATATAGTCTCTTATGACGTCGCTTAGAATTCTAAAAGTGGATTGCGCCGCTTTAACTAGTTCAAGATGAGGTTAAGATTATTAAAATTAAAGGAATCTTGGAAAATTATGGTAAGGTAAATAATCCTGTGCTATCAAAAAAACTTTAAAATGCTCAATCAGGAGGAACGAAAAAAACGACTGAAGCTATAAGTAAACATTGTTTTACAATTTAGTAGACGCTTTAATAACATAGCTTAGAATATCGTAATTACTGCTATAAAAACTGAAGGGGTAAAGATGGATAAAAAATTCGTAATTCAGTCAAATTTAAAAATAATTAAATTAACTTCCAACGGTATATTGACCTTAGGCTGCAACTTTGAATAAGACATTAATTTAAAAAAAGTAAAACATCCAAAGTATTAGGTGAAATGCGACGTTTGTAAGATTGTATTAAAGAAATTCCACACCCAATTTTAATGTAAAAGTTTAACGCAACAGGAGTTTGATCACAAACCCTAAACTCTAGAACAAAGCGTTGAGAGTAAATGTAAATGTTAGAATTTCTATAATTTTACTTTATCCCAACCTTAAGTAAGTCAGAAGGGGTCAAGATTGAAGCTTTTTCCCACTTAAGATGTAGTTGCCTTTTTTGCTTATTAAGGTCTCCAAGAGGAGTAGACAGGGGTTTAAATGAAATATCATTTTGCTTACTTTGCGCCGAAAAGGGTGTGGCAGTTAAACCTATCTTATCTCCCGATAGAGTGGCACGAATCTCAGACCTAAGTGACTTTGAAAGATAAAAGCCTTTTGAACTTTTAAAAAAAACATGACAAGTAGACGGGGGTTTGAGTGAAGAATCATTTTGCATACTTTGCACCGAAAAGGGTGTGGCAGTTGAATCTATCTTAGCTTCCGATAGAGAGGCACGGATCTCAGTCCTAACTGACTTTGAATCCTTAAATATTTCTGGTCTTTTAAGGACTTCATGACAAGTAGACGGGGGTTCGAGTGAAGAATCATTTTGCATACTTTGCACCGAAAAGGGCGCAGCAGTTGAGCCTATCTTAGCTGCCGATTGAGAGGCATAGAAGCCAGGATCAAGTGACTTTAAATACTCAAATCTTTTTGCCATTTGAGGTCTCTATGACAAGCAGACGGGGGTTTGAGTGAAGAATCCTTTTGCAGGCTTTGCACTGAAAAGGGTGCAGCATTTGGATCTACATTAGCTGCCAATTGAGAAGCAGAGATGTCCTCCTCAAATGACTTAGAATACCCAAGTCGTTCTCCCCTATGACAATCACTTTTTATATCAATCTCCACTTCCGATTTCAATTTTAGTCCTATGATCTGCCTAACCATCTCGTAAGGAATGTTGTATTCAACAGAGATTGTAGAAAGGTCATACTGTTCTGGATTCTAATTAAAGAACAAGTTAAATCCAATTTGTTTTAAAAAAAATGCTAATTAAAGTAGTAAAAGTAGGAAGATAGAAAACAATAAAATGAAACCAAGTCTAAAGGAGCAAATAATTGAAATAACAGATTTATTTACCTCTTTAGCAAGATATCTAATCTTTTCAATTAAAGCCCTAGTAATAGGAACTGGAAGTTTTTGAACTAGGGGGAGCAATTGCTTACTAGTTTCTTGACCATTGTGCGTCAAATCAGGATGCTGAGAAAAGTTACATTTTTGACTCTCGAGTTTCTGTCAGCTCAATCCACTTGTTTATGAATTTTTCTAGTGAGTTGAAACCAGAATTCTTTTTCAAAGGGTTTGTGTGAACGCAAAGTTGAGTTTGTGCAGATTTGGTAATTTGAGATACGTTGGAATCACTTCGAGCCAGTCCTTTTGAAGAACTAGCAAGTTTTTTTACCCCCTTATTTTTGAAGATATCCAGTCAAGGTCCTTTGAGCCTAAATTTTTATTATTGGCAACTTTGGTCAGGATAGCTTTGTTTCCAGCCACCGACTTCACCTTTTCCTCGCCTCCAAAAAAACTAAAATCGTGAGTATCAGGTTCACTATCATATATGTTTTCCTTTGATTCTGGTTCGGGTGCCGAAGAATTTAGAGCAAATGCAGTAGAAAAAAGGCTGGCCTATATTTTGGCAAAAGCAATGCTACTAAATTCAACGGACCCCTCATAGTATGATTGGTGTTTAAAAAAGCCTAAAAAAGAGCTTAAGTTTTATTATGACATACACAAGAGAAAAATGATTACCTTGCTCACTACTTCAATCATGTTGAAGCTTGTTTTAAAACTCTTAGAGCCTAAAGGCTTAAGGTTACCCTATATAAACAGTCGTTATAGACTATTTTAAACTGATGTGTAACTTTTAAGCTCAGAATTTCTACTAGAGCTTAATTAACTGGCCTGGTAAGCTTTTATCCAAATTGTTTGATTCAGAATATACTGATAAGGAAATCTAACTGGATAAAAATTTGATTTTAAAATATATGGTCCAAGAGGTTCGAGTTACTTTAGGAAAGCAGTCGTTCCACTTATAGGCTTATTTAGGTTTATTTTTAATTATCTGGTCAAACATTTTACTCAAACTTAAAAATCTTTATAATACCCAAATAAAGTTACTTTTTAACAAATGTATTTGGCCAATAAATTTTCCATATGACTTATCAGTCATTGGTAAAATGAATGGACCACTTTTAAACTGGACTTCTAATAGGTAGTTTCACTTATCATAGATGCAGGCACTTTCTTGAAAGCAACCGCATATTGTATTAAGATTTTTGACTAGAAATTATCACAAATATTATCTGAGCTCTCCTGAGTTAAAGGCTGCCCATAGTTAACTTTAAAAAGTAATTGAGGTGGGTTAACCTTGGGATAAATACCACACCGAGATTTTTGTAGCCATTACAGGTTTTGAACACATGTTGAACAAAACTACACTAGAATGGAAGCAGGAATACCCTGCCAGGTTAACCAACCTTCCCATATTTAGCTTTAGTAACATTAAGTTCTAACTTTGTACTGATTTCAAAATAAACAGATGTTGATATTTCTATGCATAACAGATAACTTATTTAGCAATCTAAAAATAGTCACTATCATATAAATAATATAGTAAGGCTTTTTAGCCACTTATAATTATAAAGTCAGATAGAAAAAGATAAGTAAATTATAAAGATACTAGCTTTCATTACCCTGCTTTGCTACAGTATCTATAAAATTTCAGGTATTCAAATTTATTAATTTAGATTTATGCTATAGATAAAAAATACTTACTTAGCCAAATCTAATTGCTCAATCAAATCAACCAAAATGCAACCACTCAACTAAACCTAACTGAACTTATCAAATCAACCAATAACTAATCACCCTTCAAAGCTAAACTGTGTCCTATCGATACAACCAAAAGCCATCAACCGCTCACCAAACAAAATAAACCTATTGAATCAATCAAATAACACCAAACTGCTACCTGAAACATCTCTCTATATTTAAAATTATTGCATATGTGACATGTCTTCCAAACTACTAAATCAATTTCTACTTAACTTGCTGAAAGTATTTATTAATTAGGGGAACCAAATTAAGCAGGTTTTTTAAATTATATAAACTTAATATCCAGATACCTATCTAGTACTAAAAAATATCCAGATACCTATACTTTGCTATGGTATTTAAAGTTTATCAAATGATAAGCTCATACTGACAGCCTATAGGTTGTGCCAGCACTACTCTTGTCAGACAATTTCAAGTCCAATGTTGTGCTAAAAGTGATTTGGGTTTTGACTTAAATGAAATTGGCCAAAAGACCCTGGATGATTCTTGGTGGAACCCTCTGAATTGGGGCAATACTTTTAATAACAATAAAACTCAGCCAAAAAGCTTGAGTTTGGGTAGCAGGAATATTCTGAATCATCAGAGGAACCAAGGGAGCCATTTGAAGGTCCTTCCCTGTCATACCACAACTCCTATTCAAGCTACACCACAGAGTCTGGCCCCTCTTATAGAATTGGAGGGGGCCTTAGCAGGTGAAAATAGTTTCCCAACAAATAATTAGGTAAAATGCATAAAAGCCTTATCTCATGGGTCAAAACTACTATCAACAATTGGCCATTTATAAATGCAATGTGAATCTCAACTGATCCAATATCAAACTTAATATTTTTTAATTCAGATTTTACTAAGCAATCCAAACTTCAAGCCTCAACATCTTAAATACCCAATATTGACTTATTAAAGGGGTTTGTTTCTTATCCTTTGCAGCCTTAATAAAACTATAAAATACAACTTTCTAGTTTTAGTGGCTATTTGTTTTTATTATTATTAGTGGTTCAATCCCTCCATTTGTTGGAGTTTAGGCCTAATTAGCACCATCAAGCAAGAAAAATCCTAAATCCAACAAGTGATGCTCACTTCAGGGGACCCTGTATACCACCAAACTCCTGTTTAAGATGACAACTATCTCAGAATCAAGGCTAGCCACTTTAGAGCAGCAACTAGCCAGTGCTTTGACTCTCCTCAAAAGGCTTGAGCAGCACTCCTCCCAAAGCTCTTATAGGCTCTCACCTGTTGTACTTGAACCTCCATTTAGAGATAAGTTCCCACCTGGCGATGGCAGTTTTCAGGATTCCTACCCAAATAACAGATTCTGATGCGTCAGATGACAGGAATTGATCCCAATCTGACCAAAAAGTTCAAACTTCTGTCAGTGATAGTCCCTGACAAAAGTCAATATTTATTGAAGTCATAGCTCAATCCCAAACATCACAGTTGAATCATGCTCTCTTAGAGCTACCGGTAAGTCCCTGGGAACATCTCCTGTGCGTGGATCAGGCAATCTTCCCATTTACAAGTAAAAGGGTCTGAAGAGGGTAGCTGTACCCCTCGTTACCCAGGGTGACCTTGTCCATGTGGTAGATGAGCGCTGGGTAACATCTCTCCCTCTTTGGATCCCTCCCCCAGTGCTGACGCTCACCTTGACCAAACTTGTCCACCAGAGCAGGGAAATCTGTGCCAAAATCTCAGAATTAAAGTTGATTGGTCTGAAACTAATGGAAATCAAGCCCAATGATTGAAAACCACATAGCCATAAAGGGATAAAGATTGAATTATCAGCTGGAATTGCTGACAGTTTTGATTTGGCCAGTAATGTAATTATCAAAGCTAACCCCTCTTGAAATTGTTGAGATGATCCCCAATGTGCCAGTAGTATCATCAGAAATCGTTGATGATAGTTTGAAGCCCCCATATGAAAAATCAGGAGTTGCAGCTGATGCAACTCTTTTAAGCAAACAGCCCAGCAACTGGGCACGGGCAGGCTGGGCATCCCAAACCCATTTTCAATCAATTGGAACCACCCCTATGTGGGGTGGCCTTGGGGAATTCCCGTTGCTCGTTGGTCCAGACACTATCATGCCAACCACTGGAAATGCAGTTGAGTCTCAGTTCAGGCGTTCAAGGTCAAACTGACAGTGACTCAGCCTACCATCGAATCCTTTGATGTCAGTTCCCATTAAGCTTATCTGACCTCTCTCCCAAAAGATTAGCCAGTTATATCAAACTTGAGGGACCCAATACCAGCTTATTCCTGCATCAATTGACTACTATTTAATCAGTTGAATCGCACTGAGAAAATTGTTGGTCAATTTCTCTATTTTCCTTTCAATAAAATATCTGCCACCAAACCTATCAATTTTTATTTTATTGATATCTTTCTGACTGTAGTCCTGATGGCATTTCCCTGGTGGCTTGTCAGTCCATATACCAGATGGGCTTTACCTGTTTTGATGATTACTATGACCCCCACCATCATCAACTGGATTAAACAAGCCAGACACTACTGGCAATTCAACCCTCTTATTTTGACTATCCGTTATCAATATACTGGGATCTTGTGGCCTTACATCCACCGTTTCCAAGCAAGAATCTTCCCCCTTGTCTCCTCAGTTGTAATTATCCCACCTACTGATAACCCTATATAAACTATCCCAATTGTACAAACCCCTGCAGCGAGACCCCCCAGTGTCTGGGATTATCTCCATTTTGTTTGTTTTTGGTTTGCTATTCACAATTGCCTTTCACCAATGATTTTTTGTTTCCCAATTCGCAGCTCCATACAAAGTCATATATGCAGCAATGCCTCTGGCATTCTGGCTTGCTTTTTGGGTGCTCACCATCCTTACTGTCAGGAAAGTCTAAACTTATTCTGCCATTTTCATGACATGATTGACCAACCTTTGTTTTCTGACCTTCCGCCCTGCTCTTTGAGGTGTGCACCGCAGTGGTTAACCTTTACCAAATGAACGTACAATCAGTAGTCTGCTTTTTGTTGTTTGTTTGATCACCTGCCAATTTTGTGGGTAGTATCCGCTATTCCTTGGAGAAATTTCTCCAGGCCAGCAAAGCCTCATGGGTTACTACCTCTCCCCCACCTAATATTTAAGAATGAAATTCATGTGTTCCTTCCTGAGATATTGTGAACCAGGTTCTCAGTGCCCTCAATGAGGTGAAAATGCATTCTGCAATTGCCCTTAACAATGCCGCTGCATTATCCCATGCCCAAAAAGGGGTTGCTTTGTTGGATGCAGTAGAAGAGGATGCCCATAGGTGGGTATGAGGTTTTCTGCATTTTTCTTCACAAGCAGGAGATCCCATTTCACTGATTGCCATCATATCAGCTGCCTTGAAACCCCCTGTGTCGCACTCAGACCATTTATTTCAATTGCTTTCTACTATGGCTGAAGCCCCCATATTGGCTTCCTTGATCTCTACCTTCCACAAACAGGCTCCTGCACTGAATCTCTCTAATGATATGCTTTAGGCAATCTTTAGATCAGGGTTGGATTCAGTTTCTGCCCATCACAAGGTTTGGTCCTCCTCTAAAGGAACAGTGGATCACATATGTAACGCTGAGACCACTATTAACACCTCCCCTCGCCATCCTTAACGCTATCAAGGGGTAATTTTATGATAGGAATACTCAACGGTGACATGGAGGCATTTTTTACCATTGAACCAGTATTAATCTCAGCCTCAGAGCCCGTCACTACCCCTGCGTCAGAGTTGGGTTATCCTGATTCACCTATCAATGAATCAGTAAAAGCCCAGATGGAGGATGCCAGCTCCCAAGCCCTTGTTCTTCCCAACTTTTCTCCTGAAAAGGCCCCTGACCTTCCCCCAATTTGCCTGTCATTTCTTCAGTTGCAACAGAAACGACTGAAACTACCAATAAACAAAACTTCTCTTATTTCTTATTATCTATGAAGATCATTATTGGATCTCACAATGTCTCCTTTGAGGCTTTGGTAGATACTGGAGCCGCAGGTAATTTTATAGGCATCGAGTTACCTCAACATTTGGAGCTGGACATGGATGTAGGTCTTTTGGTGATGGTGGCTTTCTCAGCCTCCCAGAAATCATATATAGTCTGTCAGCCAGTACCTTTCTTGGTACATCAGTTTAGCTTTTGTGATCAGTTTTCTGCAATGCCTAACTTGGTGTTCCCAGTAATCCTGGGGGTTTGATGGTGGTGCCAACAACATGTTAGAATCCATTTGAAGTCAAACATGTTATCATTTGTTAATGATCAACTGGAGGGCGAATTTCCTTTAGTTGACACCCTTAAGAAAACTTAAGGGCGCAGCTCTATTACTCCCCTCATTTCCCCTGTGGGCCTTCCGTCCAATTTTTCCAAAGAATTAATGTGCTATTGAAGTATCTTTAATTCTGAAAAGGTGGATCATCTGCCTCCTCACTCTAAATTTGACCTGGGATTTAGAACGATAGTGCAGTTGGTGATTATCAACTGTCCGTTGTACCCACACACAGCGGAGGAGGAGATTGCACTGATTACTTGGCTAGATGATATGCTTAAGAAAGGGTAGTTGCTTAAAGAGACATCTCCAGTTGCGTCTCCTTCATCTTTGCCAAGAAGGCTGATGATTCTCTCCACCCCTTCATGGATTATGGACACTTAAACAAAATTTACGGTTTACAATCCTTACCCTTTGACCCTGAAGCAGACGATCAGCCAAGCAATCGCCAAATCTTATGTGTTCTCTAAGCTGGATCTTGTCAATTCCTTTAAACAGATCCAGGTATTGGAAGGAAAGAATGACTGACTGCGATATGAACTAAATGAGGCATTTTTAATCCCACATAATGCCCTTTGGGTTGAATAATGCACCTGCTACGTTTCAACATATGATTGACAGTGTACTGGGTGACCTCCAGTTAACTTGTGCAGTCGCATCTATTGACAGCATCTAGGTTCAATCCTCAACTCCTGAAGAACAAGCTAAAGACTTGCAAGCAGTCGTGGTGGATTTTCATAAGGCAGGCTTGTTTGTCAAGCCTTCCAAATGTGAGTTATATAAGGAGGAAATCACCTTTCTCAGGAACCTAGTCCTCAAGGATGGCTACGCGATCTCCCCCAATAAGTTGGATGCTATCCATGAATGGCCAACTCTGACAACACAGAAACAATTATGGAGTTTCTTGGGAACCATTATTTTCTAAAGAAATTTTCCGCAGCCCTTTTCCAGTTGGCTGCCCCGCTCCACCCCCTCACGGGTAAGAATGTGCCTTTTTTTGGACATCTGAGTGCCAGCAGGCGTTCAAGTCAATCAAAGAGGTCTTTTTATCTCCACCCATCCTGAAACATGTGGATTCTACTAAGCCATATATTGTCATGTGCGATGCCTCCTTGGTGGCAGTGGGGGAGGTTCTGCTCCAGGAGCACAATGACTTGGAACATCTTGTCAACTACTTTTCCAAAAATTCTCCTCTACTGAGCAATCCTGGGCTATCTATGATAAGGAGTTGGCAGCTGTTACATGGGCGCTGACTCATTGGAGGTATCTGTTGCAGGGTGCATAGCATGAGTTAACTGTGCTCACAGATCACCAAGCTCTGAGGTTATTTCTGTAAACCCCAGAAATTAGCACATCAGCAAGCTCGCACCTATTGGGACTTGTACAGTTTCAAATTCAAATATGAATTTGTAAAAGGTTCACTTAATGTGCTTCCCAATCTTCTCAGCTGCAACCTGGCCCATTGTCCCTCAGACCCAGAGGAAGTGGACCCCATTACCTTAATCCCCACCACCCAAGTCTTGTCATTTGTTACCCACGTTGTCTCTCCAATCACCTTGCTCTCAACGCCCCTTTAGTGTCACAGGTCTTAGCAGCCCAAATGACCTTCCCCAAAGGTGTGGAGTTATTTGAGCAATTGTCCCTCAAAAGTCAAAAACACTCCCTGTATTCCTTGGTGGAGAGCCTCATCTATTTTAGGTCGCGGATTTGGGTTCCCCCTCTTCAGAGCCAAGGTATCTAGTGCACATCACAAAACACCCACAATTGCCCTCTGGCAATAATAAATGCATTGATTTGATAAAAAGGACCTACAATTGGGTGGGTTTAACTAAGGAAGTTCCGGCCTGGATTGCCAATTGTGTTACGTGTGCTCAGGCTAAGTCAGATCTCTCAAGAAGAAATGGCCTCCTACACCCCTTACTACAGGCGGACGGTCCATGGACATTGATGTCCATGGATTTTATTGTCAAACTCCCCTACTCTAACGGGTTTACAGAGTGATGGTGGTGGTTGATCATTTCACCAATTTTCCCTTTTTATCTCCTGTGCCTCCACAATTACTTCAGAAGAAACCACTCATCTCTTTGTGTGCCATGTGTTTTCAATTTTTGGTCTCCCGCAGGAGATCATCAGCGACCATGGGTCACAGTTCACAGCACAGTTCTGGAGTGAACTTTTATCTATTCTAAAAATTTCCCCCTTTCACTCCACAGCATATCATCCCCAGTCAGATGGACAAATCAAGAGAGTTAGCCAAGACCTAAAACAGTACCTGCGTTGCTATGCTGCAGCTGTGCAGGACACCTGGGCTAATGACCTTCTCCTTGCTCAATTTGTCTATAAAATGGGATTCAAGCTTCCATGGGGTTTATTCCTTATGAAGTGACTCTTGGATATAATCCCTCCTTTTTGGTCAGACCATGCTTGCAGCCTGAGGTCCAAGCTGCCGCGGATCATGCTGAACATATTAGGTCTACTCAATCCTTAGTATGGGAGCACCTCATTAAAGCTATTGAAGACTACAAGCAGTTTGCAGATTGTAAACAACTCCCTGGTCATGACATAATGGTGCGCTCCTATGTTATGCTTGGTACGCGTTATTTGAGAATGCAGGTACCCTCCCATAAGTTTGCAAGTAAGCGTTCAGGCCCCCATTTGGTAGAGAAATATTTGGGCAATGGTGAGTTCTGGTTAAAACTACCAGCCCATTGGAAACAGCATCCCATCTTCCACGTTTATTAGTTGTCACCACTAAGGGTATGGTTCCCAAAGACCCTAAGCTGGTTGATATTGAAAATGCAGAGGAGGCTGAAGTGAAAAATATCCTAGCATCCCACAAGTCCCAAAGGTCCGTTCAATACCTTGTGGCCTGGAAAGGTTATCTGGCCTACGAGAACAGTTGGAATAAGGCTCACAATTGCGTTAACTGCATGGAACAGATTGAGGCGTTTCATTAATTTTAACTTGATGCTCCCTGCCCCCCCAATAAGTTGCAACTCTACTGGCGATCAATTGCCCAAAGCGCACAAGAATGTGGCCCTCATGTAGTTTCCCGGCATTGGCGCCCTCCCTTTTGGAAAAAGAGAAGGGTAATGTAAGTCCTGAGGAACGTCCCCTGTGCATGGATTGGGCAATCTTCCCATTTCTGAGTAAAAAGGACTGAAGAAGGTGGCTGTACCTCTCTCATTACCCAGGGTGACCTCGCCCATGTGGTAGCCAAGTGCTGGGTAATAGCTCTCCCTCTTTGGATCCCTCCCCCAGCACCAACTCTCACCTTGGCCAAACTTGTCCGCCAGATCAGGGAAATCTGCACCAAGATCACCGAATCAAAGTTGATTTGTCTGAAACTGATGGAAATCAAGCCTGACAAATGGAAACCACATAGCCATAAAGAGAAAAAAATGAATTATCAGCTAGAGTTACTGACAGTTTTAAATTTAGCCAGAAGTGCGATTGTCAAAGCTAACCCCCTTTCAAGATTGTTGGGGATGATCCCTAACATGCCAGTAATATCATTGTAATCCATTGACAATAGTTAGAAGCCCCCAAACTTTTCTTTCTCGTTGCAAACACTTTTGCAACCCATTCAATTCAAGACTAAATCTAGTTTGATAATCTCATAGAGGGATTAGTCTGCGCCCATGTCTGGGAGCAGTTGGGCAAACAAGGCAAGAGGAGCAGGCGGAAGGCCCGCAGCCTCTAACGTTCAAAAACGCCCCAGAGAATCCAGCAGAATAGAAAAAAATCTAATAAAAACCGGCGGTCACAATTTCCCCAGAGATACTTGCGTGGCAAGCATGATGCAACCAGTACATCAACACGCCACATTCCCAGCCACTTTCGTCAGTGGAATTCAGAGTCCGTGTGTATCTGGACATCCAAAAACGGCCCTATGGGAAAAATTTTGTGAAGATGTACACAAAATTTTCCTGACTGCGGTGTACGTTGCACCTCACTCCATGTCATGCGGTTGGCTGGACCTAGGTTTCAAAAGCAAAATAGCAGCAGACGAGGCTGCAGCGGTGCACATAGTGGTCAACCTCCCCGAAGGGCAACAGGTTGTTGAAACTAAATGCACCAGATGGACAAAATCAAACCAAATTTTACTCGCGTTTGACTTTTTGCCTACTACGGTAAAACGTGACATTTTGGAACAACACCTGAAAGATGGTCTCGCCATATATGGCGAAATACAATCTTTTGAAATGCAATGTTTCACGCTGATGCCACACCTGTGCACCGGCAAAGCCATCACAGTTCTGACCCCAACTGAGGAGATCGCGAAGGACCTAACCCAGATCCTGCACTCCACCTTTATTGATATCGCAGGGCACACCACCCACCCATTCCAGGTAACCGTGGACAGCGCGCCCCCCATTTGCACCCACTGTGAAGCATTTGGCCATATGGCGCACGCATGCCCCATCAAAGAGGGCGTCACATTCCAAGAGCACCCCTCGGCGGCCATGGCCAGTGGAGAGGCGCACTATGAACCAACCGCAAGCACCAAGGAGGCTTTCCCGTGGGGAGCACAAGGCTGCTACCTACTGGTAAAGCCCATCTCCCCGCAAGAGTGGAAGAAGGCCAAGCAGGCCCATAGGACCGCGGCCAAGGAAGCGGCCAAGGCCACCACCACCATCCCACACTCACAACGCCAGGAGGACATGGAGACCTTCGCGGTGAAAGCAACTTGGGAATCCATCACCCAATCAGATTGGGAAGCCCATGCCAAGTGGGCCACTCAATCCAAGGATCCAATGGGAGATTTGATCTCACCCAATCGCTGCACCCAAGCCCCAGTCAAAACTGACTTGGGACCTATCCCAACTGAAAAAATTTTTTTGCCCCACTTGACGGTGCACCGAACTTATTTGCACCGCAAAAAATTCGTCCGACGTTGGGAAAACAAAAAGTGAAGGCCAAAGCCAACGCGACTCTTTCCACAAAATTAACAAAAACCCTGATAGCGTTGCTGCTAATACCCACACTGCTGTGAAAGCCCGTGGGGACCTGGAAGAGGCTGGTGGGCCCGGGGGCCCACCCCCTCACACCTAAGGTGCGATGGGGGAAACCTTCACTCTAGGGACACTGAATATTGCCGGACTCAAGGCCTCCCCATCCTGGGCTAGGAAACTGAGTTTTTAAAAAACAATTTACCCGTGGATATCCTGGCCATCCAGGAGTCCCACTGTCCATGAGGTTCCGAGGAAGCTTGGAAAACAATGCTCCTACCATCCCTATCCTTTTGGTTGAAGCACTGTGGGGTGCTAATTCAGAAAAACAATTTTTTCAAACTTACATCTTCAGAAACATTCCTAAATGGCTGAGTGCTCATTGTCACCTTCTCATGGGCCGATGTTGCACACACAATTGTCAACATTTACGCCCCAAACGGTGCACATGAGCGTCAGGAATTTTTCTCATCGGTCAAATCCCTCCCGCTACCCCCAATTCTTTCCTAATTGGTGACATGAACTGTTGGCTAACCTCACCAATGGACCGGTGGCCGCCCTCACCCCACGCCCCACAGGGTTACAGAACTACGCGTTCTAAAAGCCACCCTTGGGTTAATGGATGCGCTGCCGTGACATGCCCCACTGCTCGAAAACATGACGTGTCCCCACCTCCACAACGGCCAATTAAGGTCCATGACCTGCATCGACCTTATTCTAGCACCAGCGAAATTCTAACCCCACATCTCCCACTTCAAAACAACGAAAATGGAATTCTCTGACCACTGACTGGTCTCGATAACATACCTTTTACCCGTCACAGTTGCAAAGGCCCCACATTGGTGCAAAATCCGCCCCCCAGAGCTCGCGTCGCCAGGATTTTCCACGTGGGTGGAAGAGGCAACTTTGGCAAAATCATTTGTTGCACCGTTTTTTGTGGACCCCATTTCCACATGGGCAACTTTCAAAGAAGACACCATCCGCCACTATCACCATCTCTCATCCAGATGCTCATGAGCCACATTGGCAGTTATATCGCGCGTGCTGGTGGAATAAACCCACTTGGAGTCCAACATTCCAGCCTCAGGATATAGCCCTGCATGGGGCCAGAAGTGGGTGGAGGCAGCTGCCCACCTCAACGCACTTGAAAGGCAACACAAACATCGGGTTTGTGTCTAATACAGGGCCACATGCATCACTAAAGGCGACAAGTGCACCGCATATTTTTTTAAAAAAAAATTTGCACCACACCAGAGCATGGCCTGCACACAGGTGCGAAGATCGGATAATTCTATTGTGGACACATGGCTGAAGTGGCAATCGAAATGCAAAGATATTACTCCAAGTTATACTGAGCTGAACTGATTCAGCCGGCCAAAATGGTGGACTTTCTTGACTGAGCTCATATCTGCACTGTTTTCCAATACCCGGAAATAATGAATTTAATTACTCTGAACTAATTATGGACTACCATACGCGGTGCGCCAAACCAAAAATGCCCAGGCCCAGATGGCATTCCATATGAGTTCTACAAAAATATTTTAAATATATATCCCCATTGCTGCTAGCCTCACTCAACCAAAGCCTGTTGGAAACGCGCCTCCTACCAGGAGGACATGAGGCCTTTACGGTCACACTCTTCAAGAAGGGGATAGGCTAGACTTAGCCAACTGGCGCCCCATTTCTCTAACAAACACAGACACCAAAATTTTAACCAAAATCATGGCTAACCGTTTAGGGACTGTAGCATCTGCCACCATCTCCTCAGAATAATTTGGTTTTATCCCCAGAAGGTTGATTTGGGATAATGTGCACTCTGTGGCTAATGTGTGTCAGTCCACAGCCTCTGGGGCACTTGTATTCTTGGACCAACAAAAGGCCTATGATAGAGTAAACTGGGAATACCTTAGGGCCTGCCTCCAACAATTCCGCCTACCTCCCCGCTTCATTAACTGGGTGATGCTGCTCATGGAATCTGCAACAATGGCAGTGCGCGGCCCAGGTTTCCTAAGGGAAGTAGTCCATCCTCAAAGGGGCCTGCGATAAAGGGGACCCCCTCAGCCCACTCTTATACAACTTCAGCCTTGACCCACTACTGCGAAATGTGAATGCCCAACTCACTGGGTTCCATGTGCCAGGCCAAACCCCAATCAAGATGATGGCATTTGCAGATGATTGCGTGGTGGGGGTGTCTAATAACAAAGATGCACGCGCGCTTGAAGCCCTCATCCAGGAATATTCCCAGGTAAGCAACGCGGCACTGAACGCCTCCAAAACCGAAATCATCCTCCTTGGTCAGTTTCAGAACTGCTGGGCCCCAGCAAGTAGTTCCCAACCTGGCCCATCTGCTCGCCCACGTCCACGCCTTACTAACTCAAAACACACCGCTCCACTGGTGCTCCCCCTTGTGCCACGACCTACCATAGGACCGGTACGCCATCTGGGCGTGTGGTTGGAGGCAGGTGGATACGCGTCAGCAGTAATGGAGTGCCATATACTGGACAACGTGACGAAGCGAATCGCCTCTCTCAGAGCCCACCCTACTACCCTCACTGGCAGGGTTGTTCTTGCCAACTCTATGCTCCTATCCAAAGTCTGGTTCAGAGCCCACGCCACCCCCTTCTCCCCAAGCTTCTTCAAATCCCTGTATGCTTTGCTACAAGGTTGGCTTTAGTCAGGCCGCCCTCCACCAGTACGGCTAGAGGTCATGTTTGGCCCTCATCATCATGGTGGCATGGGCCTACTTGACTTCAAAGCCCATGCCGCCAAGGTCCTGGGCACCTGGATTGCGGCCGTCACTGCTCCTACACTCCCATCCCAACACTGGTCCCGTGTGGCCCACTCCAACTTCTCCTGAGCCTTGGGCCTCAACAATCCATCAAACCCCACTCCCTGATGAAATACCTCGCATCACACACATCGGCCACAGGTCCTCACGGGACCAAAACCCACTACAAACGAATCCTACTCTCCATGCGAAGCGCAGAGTGGAGAATTCATATTAGTGGACATACAACCCAAAGAGGCCGCCCCTCTCCTCAGTTCACACAAGAGGTACAGGGGCTACCCATCCATGATGGTGTGATCCCCATTCGACCCCAAGTTCTATCCAGGGTGGACTACCTGGACATGATGGACATCCCTTATTCCACTGAGACCCAAAAGACTATCTGGAAATACGCACACCATCCTCTCTGTTGCAGCCTCAAGTCCGCTCCCATGTGTGGTGCTGCCTGAGGCGGGTGTATCATACAGCTGAGCGCTCTAATGCTTTACACTCATCCTGTGTCGTGTGTGGCCAGTATGGAACGCTGTTTCACCGCCTGGAGAAGTGCCCCACCTCTAAAGTAATATGGCGCGAATTCCAACGTCTGCTAAGCCAGGATCAAACACATCCCTTCAGTCTGTCAAGAGATATGTTTGCTTCATCAATGGCCTCCCATCCCACCCTCCCTCCATGCTCTGGTGGTTGCAATCGCCATGTGGACTATCCACACGATTGTCTTAGATGCCATCACTGGATCCATCCCCAACCTCCCTGAAGCTGTCCACAGATTCCGGTCTCATTTGGTGGATCACTTTCAAGCGTGGATGTTTGGATATCTCCCACCGCGTTGCCAACAGCTGGTCTCCTCCTGGTTCCCAGTCTGGTTCATCAAATCAGACCCCTTCCTCCACACGTGCTCAATAGTGGCTACGTCCCCTACACACGTTCCCTCCCCTTCCCATAAGTGGCGTTCCCGCTGGCAACAAGAGATAGCATCGCTTCTCTGGGGTGCCTCCCCTGGTACTAAGTTTTGTCTCGTCTGAGTCATATTAGGAAGTGTCTGTCCCATGGTTGGCCTTCGTTACAATAAATTTAAAATTTAAAATAGTTAGAAGCCCCCATCTGACAAATCAGGAGTTGCAGCCAATGCAACTCTTTTGAACGAATGAATGACCCAGCAACTGGGCATGGGCAGGTTGGGCATCCTAGACCCATTTCCAACCAATTGTAACCGCCCTTACTTGGGGTGGCCTTGAGGAATTCCTGTTGCTTGTCAGGCCAGACACTGTCACGCCAAATGCCAGAAATTCAGTTGAGTCTCAGTTCAGGCATTCAAGGTCAAACTGACAGTGACTCAGCCTGCCATCAAATCCTTTGTTGTCAGTTCCCATTAAGCTTATCTGACCTCTTTCCCAAAAGATTAGCCAGTTATATCAAACTTGAGGGACCCAATACCAGCTTATTCCTGCATCAATTGACTACTATTTAATCAGTTGAATCGCACTGAGAAAATTGTTGGTCAATTTTCTCTATTTTACTTTCAATAAAATATCTGCCACCAAACCTATCAATTTTTATTTTATTGATATCCTTCTGACTGTAGTCCTGATGGCATTTCCCTGGTGGCTTGTCAGTCCATATACCAGATGGGCTTTACCTGTTTTGATGATTACTATGACCCCCACCATCATCAACTGGATTAAACAAGCCAGACACTACTGGCAATTCAACCCTCTTATTTTGACTATCCACTATCAATATACTGGGATCTTGTGGCCTTACATCCACCGTTTCCAAGCAAGAATCTTCACCCTTGTCTCCTCAGTTGTAATTATCCCACCTACTGATAACCCTGTAGAAACTATCCCAGTGGTACAAACCCCTGCAGCGAGACCCCCCAGTATCTGGGTTTGTCTCCATTTGGTTTGTTTTTGGTTTGCTATTCACAATTGCTCTACACCAACAATTTTTGTTTCCCAATATGTGGCTCCAAACAACGTCATATGTGCATCAATGCCTCTGGCTTTCTGGCTTGCTTTTTGGGTGCTCACGCATCCTGACTGGCAGGCCGGTCTAGACTTCTTCTGCCATTTTATGACACTACCAAACCTTGGAGTTCAAACCTGAGCCATGATATGAGCACAAGCAATTCATTTGAGATAATTGGGCTTTTACCAAATCCTCAATTCATTTATTTTATTAGATATAGGCTTGGGCTGCTTAGATTTTGCCTAAACACCTCTCCAATTACCCGTGTATAGCTGGTATTAAGCTAATAAACTTGACACTTTTTTCTCTTTTTTGCAATTTTAAGTAAAAATTGTATCTAATTGGAATTTTCCTCACCAGACTTGATATATGGATTAGCAAGACTTCTTGACCAAGAGAAGCAACCAAGATAAGTATCCAACTCCCTGGGCTTTAGGTCAACTGGCCCAAAAACAACAAAGGATCTGTGGTACTAACCCGTGATTCCTGATAAACTAGTGCTTCCTGTCAGGTTGCACTTCAAGTTTGTGGTTGAAAAATTATAAAAATAAACAACAAAAGCAAATGTGGATAATAAAAAGTTATGTTTCAGAAAACTTCTCAGATAGTGAAGCCACCTTGTCAGTGACTGGGCAATCATCATGAATGTTGGCAATACTGTGAACAACTGCAATATTATCTTTCCCCCTTCTATATAAAATAATTCTCCATGCTCCATCCATTGGACAATACAGTAGTAAATTTAAAGGTTTCCTGATTGTTTCAGCCAATAACCCTATAAATATATTACTTGCACAGATTTGGGTTTTGTGCAATTCTCCACGTTGTAAAGTAGATTATATAATCATTTGATAATAGTATGGCGACTATTATCCATAGTTGAATGGAAGTATTAGATTTTGGTCCAATGCTCAGCCGGTATCTCCTCTTCAAACTTATGATGTCTAGATTAGGGATTCTTTCCCTTGCACCGCCTAACTTGATCTACTCTTAGATCCCTGTTTACGTTTCTCTGGTTTGACATACAGTTAGAAGCAATCCTTGATTTGATTCAGCTTCTTCTGTGGATCCCCACTCAGATCCTTACTCTTTATTTTAAAGAGTCTGCCAATTATCGCACACAGCAATAATATCCCTGAGAAAGAATAGAACAAATGGATGCTGATAAGGTTTATTAAGCTAATGCTCTAGTAAAAGTGGTAATTTGTGATATGGTACTTATTATCTGGCAAATTAATCTTATTTTAATTAGTGAATTCTAGGAAATTTATAGTAGGGGATTTGGCACCCAACCCTTGGTTGGTACCTCCTCAATGAAATGGCAGCCATCACTGTTGAATCACCCATCCTCATCTCAGCAGCGATGGTCTTCCACATCTTGGCTAGGATTCCATTATTGGACTCCTCAAGACCTAAAATGGAAAGAGTTGGAAAGCGTGTTCCTAAAATTTTTCTCTCAATCCAAGTGAGCCAATCAATTTGGCTAGCGATCTGCTTAGGTAATGGGACTTGTTACCAATTATGGCAGGTCACAAACCAACTGATTAATTTGCTAGTTGCAGGTGTCGTCACTCGCCTTGCAACTTACTCCTTAAATTCCCAATTGGTCGGTGATGAAACCTGATACATCCCAATTGGTAACCTGATAGTTAATCAACTATCAGATGCCCATATTTCGTCAGCAACTCTGCCCAATGAGATCTTAAGCATTTGTCCAGTTTGATCCCCAATGGATATGACCAGGAAAATAACCTAAAATCCCCCATACATAGTTACCCCAAAATCAGGGTCAACCATTTTCCAATTCACCTTGCGTTAGGGAATTATCCCCTAGCGATCCCTGGTAATCTAGCTGGCTGGGAATATGGGCAAAAATCCCAACACATCCCCCTCTTGCCTAGATTTCCAGCGAGAAAGGATCCGAGCAGGAGATCACCACTTTGGACACTCTGTCAAATACTTCATTTGCTCAAGTGGAGTATGATCACCAATACTCAACACTGCTAGGGATGATTTTCGGCATGTGGCTCTCTTCCTTGTCCTCCTTGCTACCACCTTCTTAGAGCGCGGTCCAATGACACTTCTGTCATGCCAGGATGATTGATTTATTTATGATGATACTAATCCCAGGATCAAGTTTCCCCAGTTGGGGCATATGATCTTCTGTCATATTAGGATTCTTGGTCCAGCATCCTTGATTTTCTGATTTTCTCCTCATCCTCAAAAGGAAATTCTTGCCATCATTGTTTGTTTTTCAGCTCAATTAAGAATGCTCATTTATGTTCGCCCTTATTATTTTCTTTTCATAACTCTCTTGGCTCATATCATTCTTAATTCTTCTCTGGAGAGCTTATACCATTAATTTTGAGATTAATTTCTCCAAAATTGGAACTTAATTGATTTCAGAGTGCATAATGTTGACTATCATATAAGTCTGACATCCCCATCTCATCCAGCTCATATGTCAAATTCCGATTTGTGGTACCAACAGCTGCTCAATAGTTTGTCTGATCAAGATCTTTGGCTCTTCCAGTGGATGAGTCAATTTGCGCGACAGAACATTTTTCTATGGTCCTTCCAGGACTCTTACTCTTAGTCAGGTACCAGTGGCTAGTCCTTCCATGGAATCACCTGAAATGGTAACCAACCCCACTGAAACCAGGTTAGCAATTGTCTCTCGAATAACTCATGGTCAAGTTTTCTTCTGTCAGCAATTCCAGAGTTAAATTTTGAGACTCTCCTGGATTCTACTCCTTTTGCAGATACTCCTAACATCATTGTTAAACCTCCTGAAGGAATGCCTTTTTGCTCTTATTTGTTCATTACTCATCAGATCAGACTTGCTTCTGGAGTTCCTCTTCCAACTCAGTCAATATTAAAAGCCAGCTGTCTTGGCCACCAAACTCACCATTGGCAACAGCGTACAGTATTAAACTCCCTAGCAGAATTAAGGGCCCAAGTCACCAAGGCTTTATTCATAGCTCTGAATTCTTCCATTCTTGACAACATCCTAGATCAGGATATTGCAGCCTATGCTCTTCACTTTGCCAGCCAAGTTCTTCAAAGTTAGGCCATTAAGCTTCCAGACTCTCCTGGTTTCCATTGTTCTTTCTGCTTCAGCTTCTGAGAAGTTCGTAGTTGACACTTGCAGGATGACATTTGCTCCATCATGACTATCTCATTTATGGCATGTCCCATTGGTATCTTCCACTGATGGCTTTAATAGAGGGCATTATTTGAAAACCTCAATCTAGCATCACTTGTTTGTTGCTAGCCCATATGTCCGGTGTTCTTGACAAAGCCCATTGCCAAGCGCTTAAGACCAATCTTCTGGCTCTGATACCATATCAGGATTACTTGGGGTTATTTGCCTACTGCCTCCTCTTGTACTCTTGCTTCCCTACCTGCTCTGGGGTATTGCATTTGGATTCTTCCAACATCTCAATTTCCCTTCCCTAATCGCTTTCTCACAGAGATCTGCGTCCACACAACAACCTTGGTTTTATGTAGGTTTAGCCCTTGGTAGCATTAAATCTCAAATAAATTTTGACAGGTTATGCACTCCTACTGCGATCCATCCTCCCTCCCCCAGGAGATGACATAGGCGGAATCATCCCTGAATTGAGGATAATCAATAAACAATAAAAATTATAAAAATATATCAGTTTTTCTATGCAGTTTTTAATGATTATTTTTCCTAATATTTTTATCAATATTTTATTTTTTTCTTTTTTCCATGATACTTGACCTTGTTTCACTTCTGCGATCCATCTTTTTATTTTATTCACCCAAACTGGATCCTAGGTATACTTAGATTTACCAGTTTTCTATGATTCAGAGGTCTTAATTTTTTAAGACTTAAACATCTAGATTAGTTCAGAGGTCCTTTTTTTGGACTTGACCAAATCATTAGGACATAACCAACTTAATGGTTCAGCAGTTCTTTGGGAACCTTTTTTTTACTTATTTTGTCAATCCATCACTTTACTTACTTAGCATGGTTCAATTTATTACCCTTCCATCCAAGAGGTTGTGATGGAGTATGCATCCATCGCCATCTTGACATTTCTCAAATGGAACTGACCACAATGCATCCAATTTGTTTCCTCTCCCAAAACCATGAATATTGCAATATACAACTCTTTTGCCTATTTGGTATTCTGATAAGGTGTAAAAATTTACTTAGGATTGATTATCAGCCATCAACATAGTAACATTTTTACTGCACAGGTTCAATTTCCTCATGCACTTTGTCGCATTGTATAGAATGTATTAATCAATAATAGTATGGAGAGACCATCTAGTACTAAAAAAATAATAGTATGGAGACTATTAAATGCAGTTGAGATTGAACTATAATTCGGCCCAACGCTTGACCAGTATTTCCAATTAAACAATTTTGAAGTTGTACTCGTAGGGATTCATTCCCTATACTCTTTTCCACCCAAACTTCATTAAGATACCCTGGTGATAGTCTCTCTTGGAACAAAACATAGTTGTCAGCTATCCCTGATTGTGGTTCCTTCATCTCTAGATCCCCACTTGAATCTTTACTCTTCTTTCTGAGAGTCTTTTACAATTGCCTTCAGCAATAATATCCTTGAGATAGAATGACACAATAAAAGCTGATATTATAACTATACACCGAATTATTAATATTAAAGGAGATTATAATACTTTTGTAGATAATATTTTCAATGTTTTTAAAATAGAAAAAACTAGGGAATCATATAGTAGGGGATTTGGCTGTCTAACCCTCAGTTGACACCTCTTTGATGAAACTGCAGCCATTGCAATTGATCACCCTTCCTCATCTCAGCAGCAATGGTCTTCCCCATCCTGGCTAGGATTCTGTCATTGGACATCCTTGAGACCTCAAATGGAAAGAGGCAGAAAATGAGTTGTAAAAATTTTACTCTTAGGAGTTAATTATCGGAGGTCAACCCTAGTATCTTTTTACTACACATGATCAGTTTCCTCATGCACCTCGCGTTGTAAGAATATATATAATCTGATAATAGTATGACGACTACTATTCATTGTCAAGTTAGAATTATCTTCAAGCCCAACGCTTCAGCTGGTATTTCTGATAATACTGAATATTGCACTCTTGGGGATTTATTCCCTAAAATCCTGTCCACTCAATCTTCAAAAGATCCTCTGATGACAGTCCCCTTTGGCCCAACACACAGTTGGCAGCAATCCCTTAGCCATGGTTCCCTTTGTCTCTAGATCCCCGCTCAGATCTCTACTCTTCTCTGAGAGTCTACCAATTATTGTCTTCTGCAATAATATACTTGAGATGGAAACTTTACGCTAGATGCAGATAGTCTAACTATTACCAAATCTACTTTCAAACTAATAAAGTTCTTTATTAATTCTTTTCCAACCGTAAACTTGTGTCAATCAGTGAGTATTTTTCAGTGTTTTTACTGTTTTCTACTTGAGTGCGTTTATGTGTTTTTTAGTGTTTGTGAGTGTTTTTTATTATAGTGTATTCTAGGGAATTTATAGGGGATTTAGCTGTCTAACCCTCAGTTGACACCTCTTTGATGAAATGGCAGCCGTTGCCATTGAATCACCCATCCTTGTCTTGGCAGCGATGTCTTCCCCATCCTGACTAGGATTCTAACGTTAGACATCCTCAAGACCTCAAACAAAAGAGTTGGAAACATATCCTTAACATTTTCCTCTCGATACAAGCAAATCATCCATAATTGGCTAGCAACTAATCAATTTGCTAGTTGCAGGTGGCATCACTCGCTTTGCAACTCATTAAACATTCCCAATCAGTTGGTGATGAAACCTGACCGATCTAATTGGTACACCTGATAGTTAATTACTATCAGATGCCCTTATTTCGTTGTCTGCTCCACCCAATGAGATATTAGGTATTCATCCGGATCAATCCCTGATGGATACAACCAGATAAATATTCTAAAATCCCCTGAATGTAGTTCCTCCAAAATTTGGGTCAACCAATTTCCAATTCACTTCGCCTTAGGGATTTTTCCCCTAGCGATACCAGGTAATCTAGCAGGCTGTGAATATGGGCAAAAATCCCAACACAGCCCCCTCTTGCCTAGATTTCCAGCGAGAAAAGGACTGGGCATGGAAACACCGCTTCAGACACCTGGTTGAATTCTTCATTGGTTCAAGTGGAGTACTTTGTCAATACTCAACGCTGCTTAGGACAACCTTTGGCATACGGCATTCCTCCTCTTCCTCCTTGCTACCACCTATTCAGAGTGCGGTCCCCATGACCTCTTGTTATGCCAGGCTGATCGATTTACTCATGACAATCTTTTTCCCAGGATCTAGTTTTCCCCCATCAGGGTATATGACCCGCTGTCATATTCAGGATTCTTGGTCCAGCGTCCTAGAATTCCTGATTCTCTCCTCATTCTAGACAGGAGACTCTTGCCATCAATATTCATCTCAGCTTGATTAAGAATACTTATTTATATTCGCCCTTGTTATTTCATTTATAACCTCTTGGCTGTAAGTCATTTTTCTTTGGAAAGCTTATTTCATCAATTTTATTAAAATTAATTTCCCAAAATTGGAGCCTAATGGAGTGTAGGGTGCATAATGTCAACTTCTATACCAGTCTGACATCCCCCTCTAGTCCTGCTCATATGTTGAACTCGGAATATTGCTACCAACAACTTCTTAACAGTCTGTCCAATTTTGGACCTCCGCCTCTTCCAGTGAATGAGTCAGGATGCTCGGCTGACCCTCTTCTATGGTCCCTCCAGGACTCATATGCCTAGCCTGGCAAAAGCAGCTAGTTTTACATTGAGTTACCAGAAATGGTATCCAATCCCATTGAAACCAGGTGTGCTATTGTTTTGAATAACTCTCAGCTGACTCTTCCCATGCAGTTGATCCCTGAGTTGGACTTCAAAACCCTTCTGGATTCAGCTCCTTTCACTAAGGCTCTGAACATCATCATTGATGCTCCAGAGGTTATACCGACTGCTCTAGATCATTCATTCCTGGCTGGGTCAGATTTTCTCCCTGAGTTCCTCTTCCAACTTGGTCAATTCTATAAACCCGCTGTACTGGTTTCTGAGCTTACAACCGGGAATAGCATTCATACTGAACTCCCCTATGCTAAACTTTGAGTGCAAGTCACTGAGGCATTGTCATTAGTGCTGAATCCCTCAGATCTGGACAACCTTCTGGATTGGGATACTGCCACTTATGATCTCCACTTTGCCAGCCAAGTTCTTCAAAGTTGGTTGATGAAGCTTCCAGACTCACCTGACTTCCATTGGTCATTCAGCTTCAGATTCCGCGAAGCCCATAGTCGTCATTTACAGGATGCAATCCATTCATTACATGACTACCTCTTCTCTGGAGCTTCCCATCGCTATCTTCCATTGATGGCACTAATTGTGGGTATGATTCAACAACCTTCCTCGAGTACTCCTTCTTTGCTGATGGCTCACATGTCTGGTGTTCTTGATGAGGCCCATTGGCAGGCACTCAAGACTAATCTTCCAGGGCCAGTGCCTTATCAGGATTACTCAGGGTTATTCACCGATTGCCTCTTCCTTTATTGCTGTTTTCCACCCCACTCCAGGGTTTCACGATTAACATCTTCTGACATATCTATTTCTCTTCCCCTAGTCGCGTTCTCTCAGGGCTCAGCGTCAGCTCAACAAATGTGGTTTTGAGTAGGACTTGCCCTTGCAAGTGTCTAATTGCATATCAATTTCAACAGGCTATTTCTCCCTATTGTGATCCATCCTCCCTCCCCCAAGAGGCGACATAGGCGGAATCATCCCCACACTGAGGACTTCCAATAAAAACAAAAATTTTATAAAAATATATCAGCCTTTTTTATCTACGCTTTTTATATATTTATATATATATTGTCTTTTTCAATATCTTTTATCGATTTTTTTCATTTTCTTTTTTTCCTATGGGACTTGACCTTGTTTTGGTTCAGAGGTCCATCTTTTCCCCCAAACTGGATCCTGGGCACTTAAACCTACCAATTTTCTATGGTTCAAAGGTCCTTTTTTCAGACTTAACCATCTAGATTGGTTCAAAGGTCCTTTTTTGGACTTGACCTAATCATTATGACATGACCAACTTAATGGTTCATTGGTCCTTTGGGAACTCTTTTATTATTTTTTTGATTTATCGCTTTAAATATTTAGCATGGACTCAATTTACTACTCCATCCAAGAGATTCTTGATGGAATAAGTATCAGTTGCTATCTTGGCGATTACTTTAAACGGACCTGACCAAAATGCATCCAACTTGTTTCTTCATCCAAAACCATGCATATCACAATAGGCAGCTCTTTCTCCTATTCAATATTTTTCTAATGGCGGTCAGTTTTTATCATCCATCAATTTTGCTCGTATCCTTTTCTTTAAGGTAGTATCAAATGCTTGCAATTGCATATCAATCAGGATACTTGACAAAGCAGTTCAGTTATTGTTCAGTACTCATCCCCAACGTAGGTTCTACTACCAAATATAATATTGGTGGTAATGTGGCCTTCCTCCCGTAAAGTAATTCAAATAGCATCTTTCCCATCACTGTATGGTGACTGATGTTGTAGGAAAATGTCACTAAACTCATCTACTTTCCCCACATGGAAGTTCTCCATGCAACTAGCTTCCTCAGCGCCGCGGCCAGCGTCCCATTGACCCATTTTACCAGTATGTTCATCTCCGGCTGATATGGTACTGACACATCTCCCTGGATCCCCATTAAATCATTTAGCCTCAGGATCACATGGGATGTGAAGTTGGTCCCATTATCGCTCAGTATAACTTGTGGACACCCATGCTGGTATACTAATTGATCCAGGATAAATCTCGCAGTACTGGTAGCGTCTACTCTGGTTAGGGCCTTTGTTTTAACCAATCTTGTAAGGTGGTCAATGGCTACTATGATGTACTTGCCTCCTCATGTGCTCATCACCAATGGTCCCATCATGTCGATAGACACTGTGTGCCATGCAAATCCAGGTCAGACTAGTCAGTATCCAGTTGTATTCTTGTGTGGTTTATGCAGTTGGCATTCCACGCAACAAGCCAGATGGTCCATGAAAACATAGTTAATCAATTCCCAGTAATAATACTGGTGAATATGGTCAGTGGTTTTTCTCAGGCCTTTGTGCCCAACAACCTTATGAGCAGCTAGAATGATTGCTGCTCTCTCCGACAGTTTTGGGAATAATAGCCATTTCCCATTTATAATCTTAAATACTTGTCCATCCATGGTCTCAGTGTTTTTCATCACTTTTTGAAGCGCACCTTAGATTTCTCAAGGCTCATACTCAATTCTTTATTCAACCATTCTCTGGAATAGCTCATCCGCCTGTGGATATACCAACTGGACCATTGGTAACTGCAATAAGCCATTCGCGTTCTGATGAGAAGCCCCCACTCGGTGGACTATCTCATAATCATAAGCCTGTAACTTCAATGCCCATCAGGCCAGTCGTCCTTCAGGTTCCCTCAGATTGTGCAGTTAACGCAACGATGAGTGGTCTGTCACCACCCCAAAGTGCATTCCATAGACATACACCCAAAACTGTTTACAGGTGTAAATGACTGCAAGGCATTCACGCTCAGTTACAGTGTAATTCCTCTCTGCAGCAGAGAGTGTCCGGCTCACATACGCCACCAGATGTTTGTCCTCAAGTTCATCTACTTGGCTCAGTATGGCGCCAATTGCCATCAACGAAGCATCAGTTTGAATGATAAACTCCCAATCAAAATTCGGATATTTCAGAATCAGTGAATTTATCAGGTACCAGCGTAACTCATCAAAGGAGTCCTGAGCCTCTTCATTCCATATGAATCCTTTTTTTGGATCCTTTAGTAAGTGAAATAAGGGCTCAGCTATTTGGGCGAAGTCCTGAATAAATCTTCTATATTATCTGACCATCCCAAGGAATACTTGGATGTCTCAGACACTCTTCAGCACAGTCATCTTTTCAATAGCAGCTATCTTCTGGGGTTGCAGCTGCAATCCGTTTGCATTGATCACAAATCCCAGGTATTCAAGCTCCTTCTTGAAGAAGTGGAACTTCCATGGCTTGATCTTCAAGTTAGCCACGGACAGTCTCTTAAACACTTCTCCAAGTGATGAAGGTGATCAGTAAATGTCCTACTGAACACATTTATATCATCCAGATATACAAAGATGCACAACAATTTCAGGTCGCTTAATACTGAATCCATGGCCCTCTGGAACGTTGCAGGCGCATTACAAGGACCCTGGGGCATCCTAGCCAGCTGGTATAACCCCTGTGTGATAATAATCGCACATATTTCTTGGTCTTCTACTGGCAAGTTGATCTGCCAGTATCCTGAGATTAGGTCCATTGCGGAGAAATACTTTGCTTCTCCTAATTGGTCTAGCACATCATTGATCCTCATTAGGGGATACATATCTTTCTTTGTAATTTTATTGAGCCTCCAATAGTCAATCACTACCTGATTTGATAGATCTTTATTATTTACAATCAAAATTGGGCTTGCCCAGGGACTTGATGACGGAACTAGAAGCCAATGCTTTACTAGTTTGCTGATCTTATATTCCACTATTGCTTCAGTGGCTTTTGATCTTCAGATCAGTCTCATTCTTATTGGTAAATTTTCTCCAGTGTCGACTTTGTGAATTACTCCTTGTGCGCATCCCAATTGTGATCATCCTGCGCGAATATTTCCCAATATCTCTCAAATGTTTTGAGCACCTCCTCCTTCTGCCCTTCTGGCAAATCTGTGAGCTGCTCTTGATCAACTAATAAGTTGATGCTTTTGGCCGCTCTGGCTGGTAATCCCATTTCATTGAGAGACCCTAAATTGTAGAATCGTCTCAATTTGGCCTGATTGGCAGATTTCCCCATTATTGACCTTGCAATTCACTTCATGTGTATCCCAATTTCCTGGTCGAATTTGGGCAAAATTTCTCCGATAACATTCAATAATTTGAGCATTTCCTCTTGCTGGCCTTCCAACAAATCAGCGAGTTGCTCTTAATCAACCAATAGTTGATACTTTTTGGCTACCTCAGCTGATAATTTCATCCCATTGAGGGCAGAATTTCCTCCATTCAGCTGTCAGGATTTCTTGTCACTTCTTAGGTCTGAACTCATAGACCATAAAATTAATATTTTAATATTCTATATATTTTTTGTATTTTTCTTTTGCAATGGGACTTGCGACCTACAAAAGACTCAGAGGTCCTTCCTTTCTCTTCATCTTAACTGGGTCCTGGGTACTTAAACCTACCAGTTATCATGGTTCAAAATCTTATCCTCTTAAGATTTAACTAACCATTTGGTTCAGTGGTCCCCTTCTGGGACTTGACCAAAATCTCAGGGCATAACCATTTAATGGTTCAGAGGTCCGCTGGGAACATTGCAATTATTTTCACTTAGACTCAATACTACTAATTAATTTTAACCTTTCTCCCTATACAATCAGCAGCGCTGTCTTCTCATGTATAGGCCATACTTGCAGACTTCAGGCAGTTCTCCTGAATTAGGACTTTAATCCTGACTGAAAATTATTCCATCAGGCCCTAATTTCATCTCTTATTTTGCAAACTGATGCTTCTCAGATCTTTGTATCTCATCAGCCAACAGTTTTGTCCAATTGTCCAGCTCGTTTTTTTCTCCTTAAAACGATTTTCAGCCTTCATGGCTATCCTTAATTACACAGGTCATTCTGGCATCGTTAGCTTCATCCAATGTCTCTGGAATTAATAAACTCGTCTTCAGCAACTTCTGACCAGTGATTGAGTGTTATTAAATCAAATAATTTCCTCCACAATCTTGGATCAATCATTTCCTCTTTTGACTTCATCTCTTTATTGATATGGCAATCCAATTCTCCAGATTGATTGCTTCTTATTTTGTCCAATGCCCCATCTAAACACTCTCTCCTCAAGACTATTTAAAGCGGATCCAGTTTCAACCTGAGTTGATACTGCTGATACTATTCATCTCAAGTAGATGTCTGGTGGAATTCGTTTCCTTGCAGCACTAGATTGTTCCATATCTAGGCTTCAAGTCCTTTTCCCTGAACTTGAGTATCCTCAATTTGCTTCATTTGAAGCTCCACTGCTGAGCTGGGTGAATGCCACTGAAGGTGTTCCTCTTCACATTCCACCTTCATTACTTCCTTCAGTAACTTATCTTTAAAATTAAAACCTCTTCTTTGTATGACATTCTGGATAAATTCTTCTACTCAAATAACCCTGTAGTGAGCACCAACTTGTAAAAATTTTACTCTTAGGATTTGATTATTGGAGGTCAACCCTAGTAATCTTTCTACTGCACAGGTTTGGTTTCCTCGTGCACCTCGCGTTGAAAGAATAATATAATCTGATAATAGTATGATGACTACTATTCATTGTCAAGTTAGAATTATCTTCAAGCCCAACGCTTCAGCTGGTATTTCTGATAATACTGAATATTGCACTCTTGGGGATTTGTTCCCTAAAATCCTGTCCACTCAATCTTCAAAAGATCCTCTGATGACAGTCCCCTTTGGCCCAACACACAGTTGGCAGCAATCCCTTAGCCATGGTTCCCTTTGTCTCTAGATCCCCGCTCAGATCTCTACTCTTCTCTGAGAGTCTACCAATTATTGTCTTCTGCAATAATATACTTGAGATGGAAACTTTACGCTAGATGCTGATAGTCTAACTATTACCAAATCTACTTTCAAACTAATAAAGTTCTTTATTAATTCTTTTCCAACCGTAAACTTGTGTCAATCAGTGAGTATTTTTCAGTGTTTTTACTGTTTTCTACTTGATTGTGTTTGAGTGTTTTTTAGTGTTTGTGAGTGTTTTTTATTATAGTGTATTCTAGGGAATTTATAGGGGATTTAGCTGTCTAACCCTTAGTTGACACCTCTTTGATGAAATGGCAGCCGTTGCCATTGAATCACCCATCCTTGTCTTGGCAGCGATGTCTTCCCCATCCTGACTAGGATTCTGACGTTAGACATCCTCAAGACCTCAAACAAAAGAGTTGGAAATGTATCCTTAACGTTTTCCTCTTGATCCAAGTGAATCATCCATAATTGGCTAGCAACCAATCAATTCACTAGTTGCAGGCGGCATCACTCGCCTCACAACTCATTAAACATTCCCAATCAGTTGGTGATGAAACCTGACCGATCCCAATTGGTACACCTGATAGTTAATTACTATCAGATGCCCTTATTTCGTTGTCTGCTCCACCCAATGAGATATTAGGTATTCATCCGGATCAATCCCTGATGGATACGACCAGATAAATATCCTAAAATCCCCCAAACGTAGTTCCTCCAAAATTCAGGTCAACCGATTTCTAATTCACTTCACCTTAGGGAATTTTTTCCCCTAGCGATACCAGGTAATCTAGCCGGCTGGGAATATGGGCAAAAATCCCAACATGTGTCCCTAATGTTTTCCTCTTGATCAAAGAGAACCAACCATAATTGGCTAGAGACCTGCTTAGGTAATGGGACTTATTACCTATTATGGTAGGTCACTTCACCAACCAATCAATTTGCTAGTTGCAGGTGGAATCACTCACCTCACAACTCGCTATTCATTCCCAATCTGTCAGTGATGAAACCTGACTGATCCCAATTGGTACACCTGATAGTTAAGCACTATCAGATGCCCTTTTTTGTTGGAAATTACGCCCGATGAGATCTTAGGTATTCATCTGGATTGATCCCCAATGGATATGACCAGGTAACTATCCCAAAATCCCCCAATCGTAGTTCCTCCAAAACTCGGGCCAACCAATTTACAATTCACTTCACATTAGGGAATTTTCCCCTAGTGATACCAGTGATCTAGCAGGCTAGGAATATGGGCAAAAATCCCAACACATCCCCCTCTTGCCTAGATCTCCAGTGAGAAAAGGATTGGGGCATGAGAACACTGCTTTGAACACGTGGTTAAATTTTCACTGGTTTAAGTGGAGTACACTCATCAATACTCAACGCTGCTTGAGATGACCTTTGGCATACAGCGTTCTTCCTCTTCCTCCTTGCTACCATCTTCTTAGAGCGCGGTCCCCATGACACTTCTGTCATGCCTGGCTGATCAATTTACTTGTAATGATATTAATACTAGTATCTGGGTTTCCCCTTGTCAGGGTATATGATCCACTGTCATATTCAGGATTCTTGGTCTGGCGTTCTTAACTTCCTGATTTTTCTCATCCTAGACAGGAGACTCTTGCCATCAATGTTTGTTTTGTGGCTTATTTAAGAATACTTATTTTCTATTCACCCTTGTTCTTTTGCTCATAACTTCTTGGCTGTAAGTTATTCCTAAGTCTTCCCTTGGAGAGCTTATCTCATTAATTTTAAGATTAATTTCCCTGAAATTGGAGCTTAATGGATTATAGAGTGCATATTGTCAACTACTATATAATTCTGACATTCCCCCTCTCATCCAGCCCATATGTTGAATTTGGAATCTTGCTACCAGCAGCTCCTCAATAATCTGTATGATCCAGACCTCCGTCTCTTCCAGCAGATGAGTTGGGATGCTCAACGGAATCTCTTTTATGGTCCTTCCAGGACTCATACGCCTAGTCTGGCGCAAGCATCTAGTCCTTACATCAAATTATCAGAAATGGTAACTAATCCCTCTGAAACCAGGCTGGCCATTGTTTCAAACAACTCGCAGCTGACTCTTCTCTACAGTCGATTCTAGAGTTGGGCTTTGAAACCCTCCTATACTTTGGCTCCTTTCACTGATGCTCCAAACATCATCATAGATGATCCAGAGATTATGCCAGTTGCTCTAGATTTTTTGTTTCTGGCTGGTTCAGACTTTCTCCCTGAGTTCCTCTTCTGACTATAAATTTTACAAACCCGCTGTTCTGGTTTCTGAGCTTTCAATTGGTAACAGCATAAACTTAGAGCTCCCCTTATGCTGAACTTCAGGCCCAAGTCACCAAGGCTTTGACATTAGAGCTGAATCCCTCTGACCTTGACAACCTTCTGGATTGGGATACTGCCGCTTATGCTCTTTGCTTTTCTGGCCAAGCTCTTTAAAGTTGATCTACAAAGCCTCCAGCCTCGCCTGGTTTCCACCAATTGTTCAGCTTTAGCTTCCACAAAGCCCATAGTCACCACTTGCAGGATGCAATACGCTCTCTGCATAACTATCTCTTCTCCAACACATCCCATCAGTATATTCCGCTGATGGCATTGATAGGGGGCATGAATCAGCAACTCCCATCGAGTATTCCTTCTTTTTTGTCAGCCCACATGTCCGGTGTCCTTGATGAAGCCTGTTGGCAGGTGCTCAGGACTAATCTTCCAGCTCCTATGCCATATCAGGATTACTCAGGGTTATTCACTGATTGCCTCTTTTTATACTGCTGCTTTCCTCCCCACTCTGGGGTTTTGCGATTGGCATCTTCTGACATCTCAATTTCCCTTCCCCTAGTTGCTATTTCTCAGGGCTTGGCATCCACTCAACAAACATGGTTTTGTTTAGATCTCACCCTCACAAGCGTCCGATCACATATCAATTTTGACAGGCTGTTCATTCCTATAGCGATGCATCCTCCCTCCCCCACGAGGTGACATAGGCAGAATCATCCCCATACCAAGGATGATTAATAAATTAAAAAATTATAAAGATATATTGGCTTTTTTACCTATGCGTTTTATAATCAGTTTTTTTCCAAATCTTTTATTGATTTTTTATATTTATTCTTTTTTTACTATGGGACTTGACCTTGTTTCAGTTCAGAAGTCCTTTTTTCAGACTTGACCTAATCCTCAGGACATGACCAGCTTAATGGTTCATTGGTCCTTTATGAACTCTTTTTATTTTTTTCCTTAATCCAACGATTTAGATACTTAGCATGGACTCAAATTACAACTCTTCCATCCAAGAGATTCTTGATGTTCTAAGCTTTGGTCGCCGTCTTGGCAATTACTCCAAAATGGACCCAACCACAACACATCTAATTTGTTTCTTCATCTGAAACCATGCGTATTGCAATAGGCAACTCTTTCCCCTATTTGATATTAATCTAATGCCGGTCAGTTCTTGTCATCCATCAATTTCACTTGTATCCTTTTCTTCAAGGTTGTATCAAATGCTTGTGATTGCATATTGATCAAGATACTTGTCAGTCAGTTCAAGTATTGTTCAGTACTCATTCCCAATGTAGGTTCCACCACTGAATATAAAATCGGTGTCAATGCGGCCTTTCTTCCATATAATAATTCAAATGGCGTCTTTCCCATTGCAGTATGATGACTAATGTTGTATACAAACATCACCAAACTCAGGTACATTCCCATGCAGAAGTTCTCCCTGCGACTAGCTTCCTCAGCATTGCGGCCAGCGTCCCATTGACCCATTCTACCAGTCCATTAGTCTCCAGATGGTATGGTACTGACATGACTCCTTGGATCCCCATTATTTTGTTTAACCTTGAAATCACATGAGATGTAAAGTTGGTCCCATTTTCACTCATCAAGACTTGCGGACATCCATGCTGGTATACTACTTGATTCAGGATGAATCTTGCAGTACTGAAAGCATCTACTCTGGTTAGGGCCTTCGTCTTGACCCATCTCATCAGATGATCAATGGCAACTATGATGTACTTGACTCCCCCTTTACTCATCGTCAGTGGTCCCATCACGTTGATGGACACCAAGTGCCAGGCGAATCCAGGGTGGACCAGTCAGTATCCAGTTGTATTCTTGTGTGGTTTGTTTGCTGGCACAACACACAACAAGCCAGATAATCTGCGACATTGTAGTTGATCAATTCCCAGTAATAATACTGGTGAATATGGTCAGTTGTTTTCCTCAGGCTACGTGCCTAACAACCCTATGAGCTTCTTGTACTATCGCTGCTATTTCTGACAGTTTTGAAGAATAATAGCCATTTCTTGTTTATCATCTTGAATACTTGTCCATACATAGTCTCAGTGTTTTCCATCACTTTTCAAAGCACACCTTGGATTTCTTGGGGCTCATCCCTAATTCTTCCTTCGACCATTCTCTGGAATAGCTCATCCACCTGCGGGTATACCAACTGGACCATTGCCAACCGTGATAAGCCATCCACATTTTGGTGAGAAGCCCCTACTTGGTGGACTATCTCATAATTGTAAGCCTGAAGCTTAAGTGCCCATCGGGCCAGTCATCCTTCTGATTCCCTTAGATTGTGCAGCCAACGCAGCGAAGAGTGGTCCATCACCACCTTAAAGTGCATTCCATGGACATACACCTGAAACTTTTTATTAATACGAGGATGGCCAACCAGGGGACAGACACATCCAATATGTAGGAGCGGGGGAATCGGAAAACAGAAATGGGAAGAGAGCGCGAAATAAAGGAACTCAAAAGATATGACTTGGCACAATTTGGTGTGGCTGGGGGGCCACGGGTGGTGGGTGATTAGACCTGGAGTGGCATGGCAACTCATGGGCTAGTAGGGTGTACCGCCTATGAAGACTGTGAGGTTTTCAATGTCATAACGAAGGAACCAGATTGGGATCCAGGTGCCCATCCATTTCTTCCATTTGTGTTGGAGTGAGTCAAACAGCCAGGCTTGAAAGTGGTCAGCCAAATGGCTGTGGAACCTGATGATGGCTTGGTTAAAATTGTGGAAGATTCCGTTGAAGGCGTCAAGGGTAATTGTGTGAATGGACCATATTGCAATGCACACAATTAGAGCCCTCAGTGTCTGGGGATAGGTGAGGCCATGTTGATTGCGATGATATCGCGGGATAGTCGGAACTTGGTTGTAGGTGATTGTTGAAACAAGTGAATCACGTTGGCCCAGATATGCGCAGATGGCGGGCACTCTTCCAGGCGGTGTGCTAGTGTGTTGGGTCCGCCACAGATGGCGCATGTCTTGTACATTGAGAAAGTATGGTCAGCTGTTCTATATGTATGGCGCATGTATCGCCACATTGTGGAGCACACTTGTGGGGATAGGAGGGGGCAGGTGACGAGGTTCCACACCTGTTTTTGGGTGTGCAAGTCATATGGTACGTCTTGGTGGTCTAGGTAGTCAATCCTGGACAGAGGGAAGAGTGGTAATGGGGCAGGTACGTTAGTCACCGTTTGTCCTCTGTGGAGTTGCACATAACCAGTTTGAGGGTGAATGTCTTCGGATTGCTGTGTATAGGAGAAGCTCCAATCCCCTTGTCTTAGGTTGTACAGGATGCGTTTGAAATACCGACTGGTGTTGTGCGGTACAGTGGCGTTTGGGTGTGTTACAAGGTAATTTATCAGGGTCGCCAGGTTGGAGGGGGACCTCAGATGTAGTGCCTTTGGAAAATTGGTTTGAGCTACCTTGGCCCAGTGGGGGGATGGTGGGTTGGGTGACGTCGTGGAGGCTATCCATAAGCCTAGGATTTGCGTTGCTCTTTCCGTGAAGTTGAGCAGCCCCATCCCGCCTCTCTTCCGTGGGCTGTACATAGTCTCCAGCCTGACAGGTGCACGGTATCCAGACCATAGCCAGTTCTGCAGGAGCTTGTAGACTTCGTTGGTAAAATTGGCGGAGAAGGGGATCGCATGGGCAGCAAACCATAACTTTGATAGGATCAGGGAGTCGGCTAACACAACTCTTCCGGTTAAGCTGGCTTTACTTCTCCACATACATGTCATTCTTTTTGTGATGTTGTCCAAAATGTTGGTTTCTATGGTGTCAAGTGCATATCCACCAGCTTCGAGCCATATGCCCAGATGACGGACTGGGTTGGTGGCAGGGTGGTGTGCAAAGGGTAAACACAGTGAGTTTTACTGGCTTGGATCATTGTTGTGTGGTTGGATGTGTGGTTGGTTTGTTTGTGTGGTGGTGGGAGGGTGGGGCCCAGTTTTAACTGAAATTGCATATAACAATTACCTCTGTTTTCTGTTTGTTCAGCATGGCGTTACTCACTGACTCATACTAGTGAATAATGCGCTCAATAGCCCTGGCATCCCTATTGCCTGAGACTCCAACAACGCAGTCGTCAGCAAAAACGAGCATTTTGGTTGGTGGTTGTCCCTCCAACCTGATTCCAGTGAGCTTTGAGTTTTCAATGCGGGGGAGGGGGTCAAGGGTAAGATTGTATAGTAGGGGGCTAAGCGGGTCACTTTTTTAAGGCCCCTTTGGGGGGTGATGGTGTCGGTTAGGAAACCTGAGCCTATGATTACAAACCTGGCTGAGCGCGTTAGGAGGAGCGCCCAGTTTATAAAGCGGGGTGGTAGGTTGAAAGCCTTCAGACATTGTTCTAGGTATCCCCAGTGTACTCAGTCGTATGCTTTCTTTTAGTCCAGGAAAGCAAGGGCGCCTGTGGGGTTAGCTTGGCAGATGTTGGCAATTGTGTGGATATTATCCCAAATTGAGCGATTTGAAGTGAATCCAAATTGATGGGGGGAGAGGGTTGTCTGAGCAATGCAACCCAGAAGTTTGGCTAAAATTTTTGTTAGTGTTTTAGTGTCGGTATTGGTGAGAGCAATTGGGCTAAGTTGTTTAGATCTGCCTGGTCTCCTTTTTTGAAAAGTGTGACCACATATGCGTCTTGGACACCAGGTAGAAGGGATGTGTCTTCCAGTCATTTATTCATAGTTGCCAGTAGTATTGGTGCGATATGTTTAAAATATTTTTTGAAAAATTCATATGGGACGCCATCAGGCCCAGAGCACTTGTTTTTTTTAGTACTAGATGGTCCCAACCCAAGGGGGGATTCATCGATGTTTATTAAATTACGCCTGGGCTCCTAAGAGCCTGAGGCGAGGGAAGGGGAGGGAGGAGGCATCAAGAAAGAGAGGGGGTTTTGTGCGCCAGAGCCGTGCTGCAGTGACAACTGAGCGGGGGAGGGTTGGCGACATAGTGCAGACCTTCAGGGCCATCTCAAAGTGTACCTGAAAGTGGGTGATCATGTGTGGAAGGGTCCACACCTGCTGGTCAAAGGCAGCACGAAGGAAGGAGTTTTGGATGGTCCAGATGGCTGTGGCATAGGCGAGGACACGAAGGGGTCAGTGGCAACCAGGCAATGTCTGCTCGAACATGAGGTCTTGCACAGGGTGTCCAGACCAGGGCTGATCATGGAGGAGCGCGCGGGCCTTTGGCCAAAATGCGGCGACACCTGGACAGGTGAAAAAACGATGGAGGTGGGAGTCAATAGGCTCCACATAGTGGGGGCAGCTTCGGTGCTGGAAGGTAGGGCCAGTCCGGTCCCCTGTCCTGTATGAACAGTGGAGCACCCTCCATAAGGTGTTGGACACCTTTGCTGACAGGATGGGGTGATAGACGTCCTTCCACAATTCCTTAAGGTCAAATCTCACGGAGGGAGGGAGGAGCTCAATGAGTCTTGGGCGGATGGGAGGACGATCTTGGGGGTTGAGGCGAGTTGTGACAACTTGTCCATTGTGCACAATTGCATGGCGACGGGGGCTGAGTCCAGGGCCTTCCCTTCTGTATAGGAGGGCATGGTGGATCCGCGCGCCTACTCCTTTCAGGGCAAGGAGAGCATGGTTCAAGTAGGGGGATGAGGATGGTTTCAGGTGATGGCCTGGGTGGCTTGTAAGACACTCCCCTAATGAGGTCAGAGATGCTCTAGGAAGACCCAGAGCTGCTGACACTGACTGGCGGAGGGCGGGCGCCCATTTGGGCATGGGGGTCGCGTCCCAGCAGACAATCGGCCATAGGAACTTCAGGAAGATTGTGGTGGCGTGGGATCGCGTGTCCAGAAGCCCTAGGCCCCCTTCATTGCAGGGTCAGGCAATGGTTGAGAGGGCCATTAGTGGATGGTTTGAGCCCCAGATCCAACAGTGGAGGAGTACATTGAGCCGCGTATAAAAGGCATCTGTGAATGGGCAGACGTGCGCTAGGAACCAGACTTTGGAGAGGAGGAACACATTGGCCATCAGAGCTCGACCCTGGGGGGTGATGTGCCACCGGTTCCAGCTGGCAATCCTGGAGTTAACTGCTGCGAGGAGCAAGTCCTCATTGTCTTTTAGCGCAACTCATTATTGGTTGGTGAGAACGCCCAGGTGACGGAAGGTACCGCGCTCAGGTTCAATACCAAATGGTGGGGGGAAGGTGGGTGAGCCGACCTGTACAACTGTTGTCTTGGAGGTGTTGACCATGGCGTTGGACGCCTTGGTGTACCTCTCAATGGTCACAGCAGCGAGGGCAACATCCCCAGGGCAGCCGAATGCAATGGCAGTGTCATCTGCAAATGCCATGGTGCGTGTGGGGGCTCTACCTTGGACCAGAATCCCTGTTAGCTTGTCCTGTAAGGAGGCCAAGAGGGGGTCAAGGGTGATGTTAAAAAGGATAGGGATCAGGGGTCCCCTTGCCGGAAACCTTGTCCAACTGGTACTGCCACTGTAAAACCCATTGGCGCCAGGACTCTGGTGTGGAGCTGGTCATAGAGCGCTGATATCCAGCGCCTAGCTGCGGGTGGGAGATGGAAGCGGGCCAGAGAAGCATCAATATACTTCCAGGCTACCCGATCATATGCTTTCTCCATATCCAGGAGAGCCACAAGCCCATTCACCTTACGAGAGTTAGCGGTCAAAGTCACGTGAAGGTCATTATAGTTGTCCCATAACGACCTCCCCGGAATAAAACCGTGCTGGGATGGGGAGAGGCGAGGTGACACCCATTTGATGATGCGGTTGGCCAGAAGCTTTGTGAAGAGCTTGTGGTCTGTGTTTATCAACGCTATGGGGCGCCAGTTCGCCAGGTTCATCACAGTCTGACTTCTTGTGAATGAGGGTCGTGATTGAGCCTCTGGAGTCGGGGAGGACCTCGCCATTCACCAAGAGTGCAGCGAAGAGGTCGCGGAGGGTTCTGGCTATCACTGAAGATTCCAGAAGGTACACCTCGAAGGGTATTCCATCTGGGCCTGGGGCTTTAAGCCGTGGGGATTTCAGAAGTGTTTCCATCACCTCCTGGATGGAAATAGGCGCCAGTAGAGCCTCATCAGCCCGTGGGTCAATGGGCGGCTCTGGAGCCCGCCACAGGAAGTCTTGGATGTCCGATGGGTCCACCTGGGTGGCATGGAAGAGGCTGGAGTAGAAGCGGTGTAGTTCCTGCGTGATTTCCTCCTTATCCGAAGTGGTTGTAGTGCCAATCTTCAGTGCAGTAATATCCTGCGCTGTTGACCGCGCTTTCTGTTTCTGAAAGAAGAAGCGGGTGGGGCGTTCCCATTGAGCATAGTAACGAGATGTTGTAAAGTTTGCTGCCCGTTCTTCCTGCAGTGTGAGCTCCAAGCGGAGTGCTTCCTGCGCCGCTTCCCAGTCTTCCAACCATCTGGGAGAGGGCGAAGGCTGGCAGTTTCGCTCCAGATGTCTGATTCTAGTTTCCGCCCTTTTGACTCTGGCGCGAGCTGCGGTCATCTGGGCTTTGGCACAGTTGTAAGCAACGCGGGTGATGCCCTCCTTGGTCACCGCCATCTAGCCTTGTGGTCAAGCAGGTGGGGTGGGGGGAGGTGAGAGTATCCCGGATGGTCATAGACAGCTTCTCCTTAGTGAAGGGGTTGTTGAGAAGAGCTGGGGCAACCCTAGGCCAGAACCTACGCGACGGTCTAAGTGTAGTGGTGAGGACAACGGTGAGTGACCTGTGATCACTCAGATGGTTGTCACGAGAGATGGGAGAGGAGACGCGGCAAATTAGCAGGGGGCCAATCAGTGCCATATCTACGCGTGACGCTGACTGGAAAGCTCCTCCATCATACTGGATCCTAGTCATGCAACCTAGGCCAGACGTGGAGTGTGGAAGCGTATCCATAAACCACTAAGGCGAAGGAAATCCTGGAGGCGACTTGATCCAGGGTGTTCCTTTGCTGCAGGGGGTAAGAGTCACGGACGCGACTTATGGTTGTGTTGAAATCTCCTAAGAGGACTGTATTCCGTGGGAGATTAAGTTGGACGAGCTCTTCCAAGAGCCGATTTTGCTCCTGACCTGCATTAGGCAGGTAGATGCTTGTAGCGAAGAAGAAGTCATGAGTGGTGAGTTTGGCCAGTATGAGGCGGCCACCTAGATATTGTGAAAAAGAATGGGTTTTAACCCGGGGATTCAAAACAATAAGGGCGGCATGGTTTGTCCAGAAGGAGTTGCCTCCAAACTGTTCATTCCATGCAGATTGTTCGTGGGGGAGGATATGGGGCTCCTGGACAGCAGCGATGTCAATTTGTGCTGACCTGAAGTTTCGGAGGAGGTGGGCTATCCGCTTAAAGTCCCGCAACCCATTTGCGTTGATGGATTGCAGGGCCAGGGTGCTGCCATGGGGACTCATAGTTCCCCTCCATGTCCTGGGGGGTTGCCAGCGCTTAAACCTGCTGCTGTGAGGCGGCTAGTTTTGAGTCCTTTAGCTTGACTATTAGCTGCAATCCCTGAGGAGCGTCGAGGGTTCTGAGGGGAAGGAGAGGGTGGGGGGCGGAGGACCCAGTAAGCCAGCCTAGGATGCTGCCCCCGCTCCGTTGCAGGGGAAGGACGTGAGGGTGCTCAATGGTGACCTCCGCGGTGTCCCCATTTGATGAGTCTGAGTCCATATTCACACTCTCCAACACTGCAAAGGATCCGCGCGAAATGGACTGTGGGGTTGGGGTAGGACTCTTTGAGGTGGCACTTCTACCGCAGGCCGCGGGTTGCCAGTCCATGCTGGTGGGCATAGCTCCATTGGGAGCTGAGGGTTGATGCGATAAATTGCTGGTGGAGGTTGGTGGGGGTGCCGCGGAGCCCTGAGTGGGGGTGGCTGACGAGGGGCACCCTGTGGGAGATGCCTTGCGCTTGGTGAGAGAGGGAGTTGACTCTGGGAGATTGGAGGGGGTGCCCACTGGAAGGGGGGCATGAGCGCGAAGGATCTCATACCAATATTGGGGTTAGCTGTTTCAACTGCTAGGCGTAAGGCCTCAGGGGACAGGTCTTGAACGGGAACCCATTGTGTGGGTTGTGGAATTGCTGCTGCGGCCACATATAATCGTTTTTGGCCTGGTTTAGGCCCCTGGGTGGTGGCTAAGAGGGCCTGTTTTCGAGCTGTACAGCCACTATACAAGTGTCCAAGGGCGTTACACCATGAACACCGGGGGCGCGCCTGATTAGGGTCGACAAAATTATCTCAGGGCATGCCACAACTACCGCCACATGAGGAATAACCTCAATGTTGCAGGATACAGTGGGGGAGGGGATGAACGACGCCCTAGCAGTGCGAGCTCTTTAAGTGGGAGCATAGTAAGAGGGGACGCTAAAGTCCACTGAAAGAACAGAACCAAACTCCATTAAACCACGATGGAGTGCCAGTTTAAGAGACTCAGGATCAACAGTCGTTGGTAGGTTGGAAAAAGTAACCCATGAAATCTTCTCCAGGTGAGAGCATGTGCGGGAGATGCGAAGAGATCCACGCGGAATAATGACCTGGAGGGTGGCAGCATAGTCAGCAAGGGCAGCTTCAGTGAAGCCCAAATCGATGTAGTGGCCCTCCACTGATTCATGTATGGTGGTGTTAATTGGGAATGTCTCCGCAATCGCTGCAAAGTATGAGAAGTAATCCTCTGTATAGAATTCAACAGGGTTATGCCCATAATAAAGGCGAATTGCGTGGGAGAGGGTTGAGCGAGGTAGAGCTTTTTGTGCTCTAGTTTCGGCCCATTTCTTCTTAACATCAGCAATAAACGCCACTTCACGGGGATCAGCTTTGGGTAGCGTTGGTGCCAGAGGTTTTTGCCATGCCCCAGTGGCTCCTTTGGTACGTTTATGTTTGCTTTGGGCTGCAATCGCAGGTTGAGTGTGAGCTGGTGGTTTGAACAAGTTTGCGGAGTTCCCTTGTTGCTGGAATGTTACAGCAGTTTCTGGCATCATATTAAATTGAGGGGAGGATTGTTGGGCCTCGCTAAATTGGGGAGGCCCATCCAGATTGGAATTAACTCCAGCCAATTGGGAGGAGGGAGATGTTTCATCACCATCCCAATCTATTTGGGTAAATTCAGCCCGAGTATATGCTGTGACTTCGTGGGCAAAACTCACTGGCTGATTGGTGAATTGGTCATTTTCAGCATATAGAGATAAAGTGCCGACTTGAGAAGTGCCGATTATGGGGTTTAAATGGGACGGGTGAGATTGGAACTGGTGTGAAGTTCCAAAATCTGAACCATTTAAATCCCCATTGGGAAGAGTAGATTGTCCCAATTTGGTGCTTAGTGAACCAGAATGTGCGGCTAATCCAACCTTACATCCGAGGGTTTAAGGGCCAGGTAATTGTTGGGCCTCATTAAATTGGGGAGGCCCATCCAGATTGGAATTAACTCCAGCCAATTGGGAGGAGGGCGATGTTTCATCACCATCCCAATCTCTTTGGGTAAATTCAGCCCGAGTATTTGCTGTGACTTCGTGGGCAAAACTCACTGGCTGATTGGTGAATTAATCATTTTCAGCATATGAAGATAAAGTGCCGACTTGAGAAGTGCCAATTAAGGGGTTTTTATGGGACGGGTGAGATTGGAACTAGTGAGAAGTTCCAAAATCCGAACCATTTGAATCCTCATTGGGAAGAGTAGATTGTCCCAATTTGGTGCTTAGTGAACCAGAATGTGCGGCTAATCCAACCTTACATCTGAGGGTTTGGGGCCAGGTAGCTGGGTATCGCCCCTCATGGAGGGAGCCAGAGACACGGCGTCAGCAATAATAGATGGGGCTGAATTAGCTGACACAATGGGGGAGGTGAATGCTTGAATGGGCTGAGTTGCATTCAACTGAGCAGACGCCATTAAAACAGCGTGGGTGATGGCCTCCTTGGTTGGAGGGGGCCCAGCGGGTTGGTGGGAGGCAGCGCACACAGAGCTGTTAGGCGTGCAGGTTGCAGAAGTGCGATCAGGTGAACTGGCGCTAGTTGAAGTAGCTCCAGGTTGGGGGGTGGTGCCTGCTTTCATGGCTGCTGCTTGAGAGTGGGTGGTTCTGGTTGATCCTGAGGTGGGTAACCGAGGGTTGCTTCGTTTGGGGTGGTGCTGGCTCGTTTGGCATAGCCTGCGGGTTCTTTTGCGGGGTTTCTGCCATATTTGCTAATAGTTTTCGTAAATCTCTTTAGTGGAGCTAAATTTTAGGCTGAATTGATTTTCGAAAAGTGATGCTTAGCAGAAAGACCCCAGAGCACTTGTTGCATGGGGTTGATCTTATTATCTCCCATAGTTCATCTTTAGCGATGGGTGTGACAAGGTCTGGTTGGCCAGCTATAGTGTCAATATTAGTGGATGATAAAATTTTTTCAATTTCGTTAGGTGATGCAAAATCCGCCTTGTACAGGTCAGTGTAAAATCGGTGTAATTCAGCTGATATTTCTGATGGTGTAGATGCCATTGCGTCATCTGCTTGATGGACTTGTGTGCAGGTCGCCAACATTGAAATTGGTTTAAAACGGTGGAAAAATTGGGCCGTGTGAGTTTCTCTGGATAAAATGTATTTTGATTTATAGCATACTTCAGTGTAATGCTGGTGTTTCCTAAAGAGGGAGTTTACCTGTGTCGATAGCTGGAACCACAGATGGCCCCATTGGGGGGTGTATCCCTTGCAAGGTGTGTTGTTTTCTAAGTGTTGAAGCTGTCTGATAGCATTGTCAATTGTCATGGACATCACGGCTGTTTTTCTGGAGTTCAGGTGGCAGGCTTTCTTGGTTGCACGAGCCTTGAATATTTCCCACTCAGCGATAGGATTCCTATCAGGTGGTTGTCTTTCTTGCTGTGTTGTTAGCACTGTCTCGATATAAAGTTTAAGCTCCAGAAGGTGGATGATGCTCAGGTGAACTCTGTGCCAGGTTAGTGGTTTTTTGTATTTTTCCAAGGATGATAGCACTATTGAGACCATTCGATGGTCAGAGAAAGGGATAGTTGTTGTTGTAAAGTTTGATACTTGGTGCCAGAAGTCTATAGGGGCGAGCATCATGTCAATCCGGGTCATTGAGACCAGCTGGTTATTGTTGTGGTGGGGCCTCGTCATGTTGGCCAGGGTGGTGGCTTGTTTGGGAATGGTGTCATATAGGCCCAATGTTGCCTTTAGTATGCATAGTTCCGTGTGGCTGTGGGGTATAGCTCTAGACTAGGGACTGCAGTCAGTATTGGTGTTAAGCCAGCAGTTGAAATCTCCCACAAAAAACGTTGCCTCGGAGAAATGGATTGAGAGGATATCAGAGAAAAATTTTTGGCGGTCATTCAGATTATTTGGGGCATGCACACATGCCACAGGTAAAATTTTCTCTATTCCACTCGAGGTCTGCTAGGAGCAGCCGTCCCTCCAGGTGGGAGAATGTGCTTTGGATTTTTACTGGAGGGTTACAGTTTGTTTAAATTTCCATCCCACAATGGTATGTTCAAAAGGATTAGGCCGGAAGGAACATGGTTGACCATGACTCCTCCTCCCCCAGTGGACAGTGGGGTTCTTGGATAGCCAAGATGTCCACGGGGATATTGTGCAGGAAAGCCATTTTTTTGGCCCAGGACGTGGGGGCCTTGGCTCCCGCAATGTTGAGTGTCCCTATGGTGATTGCAGTAGTCTGCACATCAGGAACGCTGGGGCGACCCACTGAGGTCACCCAGTTCCTTATTGTGGGTCATACTGCGAGTATGGGGCCAATTAGCCAGATTGGTTCCAGTGTGTTGATCAGCGGCCTTGGTGCTGGCATTGTTCAGTTTCTTCTGGCATGGATTACTCCGTGGATTTTGGGTCTGGCGTGTGTTGGCTTAACTCCATTAAAAAGTTTTCTTGCCATTTGCCTGTGAGTTTGATGAGCAGAAACTAGGAGTTGGGGTGGTTGGGTCTTGTGCATAGGTGTTGTCACATTGTGATTGGCTGAAGTGTTCTTCCATATCATTGCCTATCACATGTGATTGGCTGGGAGGATCCCCAGTGGTGCAATGTGGATCTGCTCCCGCTTGGTTGGAGGTGTTTGATTGGTTGTGTCCAAAAAATTCATTGTTTTGGTTGCATAGGGTTTTATGTGGGAGATCTGATTGGATAAACCACTGTGCTGCCATGGCATCCACCTGAATTTGTTCCGTGGAAATTGTGGTGTGAGTTTGGATCTCAGCAGAACTCGCGGCCTGCTTGTGGGCAGTCTGTGCAAAATGGCAGTCCTTGCGCAAGATGGGCTCAACCAAAGCGATATTGGCTCTTTCACCCCAATAGAAAGCAAAAGTGGAGTCCTTAATTTTGCCAAAAGTTGAACTTGTTTCATCCATATTGTATTCACAAAATTCCGGTGCTTCAATCCCGCACTTGATGGGGCATGCATGGTCTTTGTGGCCTATTGCTGAGCAGAATTCGCAGATAGGTGGGGTGTGTTCTGGTGTGATATGGAAGGGGTGAGATATGCTGCCATTGGGGAGGTTGATGGTCGCTGTGAGGGGAATGAGGGTGATGTCCTCTGCCACATCCTGATCTGGTTCAATAATGGCTATTGCCTTTCCTGTGCACAGGTGGGGCAGGAGGGGAAATTTTTCAAATTCAAACTGTTTGATTACTCTGTAACCTTCGAGGCCCCCGCGGAGTTCATTTATGAGGATATTATGGTGCATGGTGCTCGGGAGTCAGTCAAATATTATGAATAGGTCGTTTGCCTCAGTCCATTGTGTGTGCACCGTGCGGATGGTGCGATCTTCATTGTTGATTTTTATGGAGAATTTAATTTTTACTGTTTCTGCTGCTTCTTCCACGGACATGAACCTGACATCCACCCATCCTCTGTGTAGATTTTTGTAATTTACTGAGACTGTGTTTGGGAAAGTTATGGAAAAGGCCTCCCCCATTTTTTCCCATGATTCAAGGGAAGTATCGCTGACCATAATTCTAAGGCTGTGCTCAAGGGAGGACAAGGGTTTGGAGTGTTCGATTTTGGTATATGCACCCATTTTTTGCAGGAATTGCAAAACTCCAGGTGCGGCACTGTACTCACCCTTTTTGGTGGGAGGGTGTGTCAACATTCCGCCAGGGCATTTTTCTCCGGCAGGTTGGGAGGGCTTTGGGCCTTTTGTGCTGGCCACTTTTGCCCAACTGGTATTGTTGCAGACAAATTTGCTCATATTCCAGGTTGATTGTCAATCTCGGAGAAATTGCATAGAATCGTGTTACTAAAAGTGATAATAACAGGAAAGAAAAGCCCATACACCTGAAACTTCTTACATGCATAAATGACCGCAAGGCATTCATGCCAAGTCACAGTGTAGTTCCTCTCAGCAGCTGAGAGTGTCTGTCTCACATATGCTACTGGATGCTCAACCCAAGTTTGTTTACTTGGCTCAGTATGGCGCCAATCAGCTTTAACAAAGCATCAGTTTAAATGATAAACTCCCAACCAAAATTCAGATATTTCAGAATTGGCAAATCTATCAAATACTGGTGTAACTCACCAAAGGACTCCTGGCCTCTTCATTCCATAAGAATCCTTTTTTTGGATATTTTAATAAATGGAATAATGGCTCAGCTATTTGGACAAAGTCCTGAATAAATCTTCTATAGTATTCAACCATCCCAAGGAATACTTGGATGTCTCAGACACTCTTTGGTTCAGCCATATGCTTTATAGCTGCTATCTTCTGGGTTTGTGGCTGCAATCCACTTGAGTTGATTACAAATACCGGTTATTCCAACTCTTTCTTGAAGAAGTGGCACTTCCTTAGCTTGATCTTCAGGTTAGCCGTTGACAGTCTCTTAAAAACTTCTTCCTAGTGGTGCAAGTGATCAGTAAACGTTCTACTGAACACATTGATATTGTCCAGATATACCAGGACGCACAACAACTTCAGGTCACTTAATATCGCGTCCATGGCCCTATGAAACGTTGCAGGCGCATTTTATAGACCCTGGGGCATCCTTGTTGGTTGATATAGCCCCTGTGCAGCAAAATACGCATTTTTCTTGTTCTTTTTCTGGTAAGTCAATCTGCCAATATCCCAAGATTAGATCCATTGTAGAGAAATACTTCACTTCTCCTTAATGATCCAGCGCATTGTCAATCCTTAATAGGGGATATGAATCCTTCTTCGTAATTTTGTTCAGCCTCTGGTAGTCAATCACCACTCAGTTTGATCCATCCTTCTTCTTCACAATCACAATTGGACTCACCCAGGGACTTGACAATGGAATTATAAAGCCCATGCTTCACTAGTTTGCTGAACTCATCCTCCACTACTGCTTCGGTGGCTTTCAATCTTTGGATCAGTCTCATCCTTATCAGTAGATTTTCCCCAGTGTCGACCTTGTGAATTATTTCTCATGCACATCCTAAGTCGTGGTTGTCCTGAGTGAACACTTCCCAATATTTCTCAAATAGTTTGAGCACCTCCTCCTGCTGGCCTTCTGGCAGATCATCTAGCTGCTCTCAATCAACCAATAGGTTGATGCTTTCAGCTACCCCAGCCGGTAATCCCATTTCATCAAGAGACCCAAAATTGTGGAATTGTCTCTATTCAGCCATTGGGATCAGATGATTAAATGCGATGATCTGATTCCTCTTGATCTTCATCAGTTTTTCACTCAAATTCGCCAGGAGAACTCGAATTTCTCCATGGCCCGGCATTATTATCCTGGGAGCCACCCATGGCTCCACTCTGGACTTCTTCCAGTGGCTTCTGACTACCCCATGCAACAGCTCAGTAATCACAAAGTCAACCCTGTGTCAACTATTATCTGCAATCCAGCTGGTATGGTCCTCTCTTTCTTAATCCTTAATGGAATTCCTCATCTTTCTAGGATTTCCTCTGGCCTCTCGCGTTGCTTCCTACCAACTAATGGTGTTGATTTGGTACAATGCCATCATTGTATATCAGAATAAGGAAGTTGTTTCTCTAATTCAACAGAGCTTCAGTGCCCTTCTAGTATACCAATGGTAACATCTGGCCTAGGATGGTCAATGTAGTATTCTTGAAGTTACATTTAACTCTATAGTTCCATAGAAACACTGTTCTGATCAGGATGGCGTATTTTTGTTTGCCATAATTATTACTGGTGCAGATATAACCAATGACCTAAATTGTAGTGACAGCGCACTATATGCTCCATAGGAAATGGTGGTGTTTGGCCCAATTGTCCCATATTCTCTCTTGTGTTCCAAGTCCAGTGAGATCTTCATCCTCTTTGCCAGCTTGGATGACACAATATTGATGGGTACTCCACTGTTGACAATCACCCTCACCCTCACTCGATTCACTTGTATATCTATATATGTACACTCAGAGTATTGTGATATAGTATTTACTGAGTGAATAGCGGCATTATTAGCTAAATCTAGGGTGCGAATAATTTGCGCCATAATTCAGGAAATGATTCCTTTATCACGCTGAGAGGGATAGACAGATTGGCCTCATATAAACGGACATCTGATAACTCTTCAGTATTCTTGTGGTTCAAATCTTCTCCACCGGTTGCTGAGCATACAGCCAAACAACTTCCTGGATTATCTTGGGGTCAATCTTCTTCGCCCCAGCTCTGGTCACGGCATTCACATCCATATTGACCACATGGTATAGCTGATCCTGCTCATCATCTATTAACAGATCGCTAATATCTATTTATTCATTCATAATATCAGGAGGAACAGGTTTCTCCGCCACTTTATACTGTTCCTTGTCTAGGCAGTGGGCCCTTTTACGAATCCTTGGCAGCTGGTGTCTCCTTGACCTGGACCACAGAAATCTGATCCTTTGGCTTTTTGCAGTATACGGCGAAATATCCTTTCCCGCCACACTTATAGCAGACCTTCTATCTTGCTTAACCGTCTGAATTCTTTGGGCTTATTTACCAGCACAGTTTGGTTGGTAGCCTCCTTTGTTCCTTCATTCCCTTTTGTGGGATTCAGATTTTGTACCATATTTGACTTCAAGCTTCTATTTGGGGCATCAAATATTGCTCCCAAAATCTTCAGGTTATCTACCATTTGCAAGGTATTTATCTCCATTGTGAATATGGAAGACAACATATGACGCAAATCGCAATAGAGGCGAAGGGCCACTTGCAAAGCAATTCTAGCATCAAAGTTATCCAATACTTTTGCTCCAGCCAGGATCTGTGACTCCTAATAAAATTGATCAGCGAAGCTAGCAAGAGACTCATTTTTTTGGAAATGAATTCCCATAAATTCTTGCTTGTATTTTGACATGTGGGTTGGACTCCCAAACTCCTTCATGATGGCTGCCTTTGCCTCTGCATATGACCAGCTGTCCCCCTCCAGTTGGGGTAAAACTAAGTTTTGTCAGTCAGTGTCCAAATAGTTCATGGCCATCAACACCTTCTGATTATCCCCATATCTGTTCATGGTCATGTTAAATAGTTGGAAAAATGCTGGGGCGTTATCCTAATGGAATGTTGGCAAATTTGGCGTTGCCCTAACTTCCTCTGAGTCATTTCTGTCCAATTCTCTCAGTTCAGCTACTTGGTTAACTTGTGGAGTGACTTCGGGCATCACCTCCAAAATGGCATTGAAAGTGGGCGGCATATTCCTTGGGGTTTTTAACTTCCCAAGTATCATGTGAGAACTTCTCTCTTTGCATCGCTGGCCATATCAGGCTCACTAGCACATCTGTGAGCTTTAAGTTCCCCCACTTGTTTTAATATCTAGATATCCACACCAAAGTTTCTTAAACAAATGCAATCCACTTCTCGCTCTGTTTTCAAATATAGGACCTCTTGAACGAGGTCCCCTTCTTATTTCTTCAATGAGTTTACTTTGCCGAGTAACTCATTACCAAAGTTGGCTACATTCTCTACTCCTTCCTACACCTTAGTGACTTGTTCTTCCAAGGCGACAAACTCTCAATGGTCCTCTGAATTTAAGGTATTCTGATTCACAGTGGCGATCTCAGTCCACTTCTTGCATAGTTTTTCTTTATACAACATTGTAATAGATTCTTTACTCAACTACCCCCTGTAGTGAGCACCAACATGTAAAAATTTACTTAGGGTTGAATATCAGCCATCAACCCAGTAACCTTTTTACTGAACAGGTTCAATTTCCTCATGCACTTTGTCGCATTGTATAGAATGTATTAATCAATAATAGTATGGAAACTATTAAATGCAGTTGAGATTGAACTATAATTCGGCCCAACGCTTGGCCAGCATTTCTGATTAAATACTATTGAAGTCGTACTTGTAGGGATTTGTTCCCTATACTCTTGTACACCCAATCTTTGTTAAGTTGCCCCAGTGACAGTCTCTCTTGGCACAACACAGTTGGCAGCTATCCCTGATTGTGGTTCCTTCATCTCAAGATCCCCACTCAGATCTTATCTCTTCTCTCTGAGAGTCTTCCAATTATTGCCTTCTGCAATAATATCCTTGAGATAGAACGACACAATAGAAGCTGATAGTCTAACTATACACCAGATTGATAAAATTACTGTAGATTATAATAATTTCGTAGATAATGTTTTTAATGCTTTTAAAATAGTAAATCCTAGGGGAATTATATAGTAGGGGATTCAGCTGTCAAACCCTCAGTTGACAACTCTTAAATGAAACAGCAGCCATTGCCATTTAATCACCCTTCCTCATCTCAGCAGTGATGGTCTTCCCCATCCTGGCTAGGAATTCATCGTTGGACATCCTCAAGACCTCAACTGGAAAGAATTGGAAAACATGTCCCTAATGCTATCCTCTCGATCTAAGCTAACTAACCATAATTGGCTAATGACCTGCTTAGGTAATGTGACTTATTACCTATTATGGCAGGTAACTTTACCAACCAATCAATTCTCTAGTTGCAGGCAGCATCACTCGCCTCACAACTCGCTATTCATTCCCAATCAGTTGGTGATGAAACCTGACCAATCCCAATCAGTACACCTGATAGTTAATCACTATCAGATGCCCCTATTTCATCAGCACCTGCCCAATGAGATCTTAGGTATGCATCCAGATCGATCCCTGATGGATATGACTAGGTATTTATCTCAAAATCCCCCAAACGTAGTTTTTCCAAAACTCAGGCCAACTAGTTTCCGATTCACTTCATGTTTTGTAATTTTCCCCTAGCGATACCAGGTAATCTAGAAAGCTGGGAATATGGGCAAAAATCCCAATATAAGGCTGTTACGTTCTTATTTTTTGTTGTGTTGTGCTTGTATCCTTTTCTTTGAAATAGTATCAAATGCTTGCAATTGCATTTTGATCAGAATATCTGTCAATCGGTTCAGGTAATGCTTTAAACCCATCCCTGACGTTGGTTCCACCACCAAGTATAAAATTGGTTGCAACATGGTCTTCCTCCCATATAGCAAATCAAATGGCGTTTTTTCATTGCCATATGATGACTGATATTGTAGGCAAATGACACTGAACTCAGATTTGTTTCCCACACAGAAGTTCTTCCTGCAACCAGCTTCCTCATCGTTGCAGCCAGCATTCCATTATCTTGTTCCACCAGTCTATTTATCTCTGGTCAATAGGGTATAGGCACAACTCCTTGGATCCCCATTATACCATTAATTGTGGGATCACATGAGATGTGAAGTTTGTCCCATTATCGCTCAGTAAGACCTGCAGGCATCCATGGCATTATGATAGTTGATCCAGGATGAACTTCGCAGTACTGGTAGCGTCTACTTTTTCCAGGGCCTTCATCTTGACCCATCTTGTCAGATGATCAATCACAACTAATATGTACTTGAATCCCCCTGTGCTCATTGTCAGCAGTCCCATCGCATTGATTGATATGTATGCCAAGAAAATCCAGGGTGGACCAGTCGGTATCCAGTCATGTTTTTGTGCGGCTTGTGCAGCTAGCACTCCACACAACAAGCCAGATAATCCACTACATCGTAGTTGATGGACTCCCAGTAGTACTGGAAAATATGGTCAGTTGTTTTCTCAGGCCTCCATGCCCAACAACCTTATGAGCGGCTTGAACTATAACTGCTCTTTCAAAAGGTTTTGAGAATAGTAACCACTTCCCATTAATAGTCTTAAAAACTTGTCCATCCATGGTCTCAGTGTTTTCCATCGCTTTTCAAAGTGCACCTTGGAATTCTCAGGGCTCTTTCCTGATTTCTCTGCTGACCATTCTCTTGAATAGCTCATCCACCTGCGGGTATACCAAATGGAACATTGGCAACCGCGATAAGTCATCTGCGTTCTGATGAGAAGCCCCTGCTCTGTGGACTATCTCATAATTGTAAGCCAGTAACTTCAATGCCCATCAGGCCAGTCATCCTTCTGGTTCTTGCAATTTGTGAAGCCAACGCAGCGAAGAGTGGTCCATCACCACCTTAAAGTGCATTCCATGGACATACACCCAAAACTGCTTACAGGCGTAAATGACCGCAAGGCATTCATGCTCAGTTACAGTGTAGTTCCTCTCAGCAGCTGAGAGTGTCTGGCTCACATATGCCACTGGATGTTCGTCCCCAAGTTCATCTACTTGGCTCAGAATGGTGCTGATTGCCATCAATGAAGCATCAGTTTGTATTTAATTTCTTAATCAAAATTTGGATATTAAAAAATCAGAGAATCTATTAGGTACTGACATAATTCATCGAAGGATTTCTGTGCTTCTTCATTCCATATGAATCATTTCTTCAGATCCTTTAACAGATGGAATAAGGGCTCGGCAATTATGGAAAAATCCAAAAAAATTTCTATAGTATCCAACCATTCTAAGGAACACTTGGATATCTTGGACACTCTTTGGCACAGCCATTCATTATATGGCTTTGATATTCTGGGGTTGCAGCTGCAGTCCACTAGAGTTGATAACAAATCCCAGATATTCCAACTCTTTCTTAAAGATTTGACAATTCCTCAGCTTAATCTTCAGGTTGGGCGCGGACAGTCTCTTGAACACTTCCTCCAAGTGGTGTATATGGTCAGTAAACGTCCTACTGAACACATTGATATCATCCAATTAAACCAGGATGAATGACAACTTCAAGTCATTTAATATAACGTCCATGGCCCTCTAGAACGTTTCAGGAGCAACGCATAGACCCTGGGGCATCCTCTTTGGTTGATATAGCCCCTGTGCAGTAATAATCGCACATTTTTCTTGGTCTTCTCTTGGCAAATCAATTTGCAAGAATATCAATATCAGATCTATCATGGAGAAATACTTTGTTTCTTCCAATCGATATAGCGCATTGTCAATTATTGGTAGGGAACACAAATCCTTATTAATAATATTATTCAGCTTCCAGTAAGCAATCACCACCCGATTAGAGCCATCCTTTTTCTTCAAGATAAGAATTAGACTCGCCCAGGAACTTGATGACAGAACTAGAAGCCCATGATTCACTAGTTTGCTGATTTCTTCTTCCACTACTGCTTTGGCTGCCTTTGACTGTCAAATTGGTCTCATCCTTATTAGCAAACTTTACCCAGTATCGACCTTGTGGATCACATCTCTTGTGCATCCCAAATCGTGGTCATCCTGGATGAACATTTCCCAATACTTTTTGAACAATTTGAGATCCTCCTTTTGATGTCCTTCCATCAGATCAGTGAGTTTCTCTAAAACAACCAATAGGTTGATACTATTGGTTACTTTATCCAGTAATCCTATATCATTGAGGGTCCCAAAATCATGGAATTTAATCAGTTTGGCTGTCAGGATTAGATGAACAAATGTGACGATCTGATTCTTCTCAATCTTCATCAGTTTTTTACTTAAACTCACCAGGAGAACTCAAATTTCTCATGGCCCAGCATTATTATTCCAGGAGCCACCCTAGGCTCTACTCTGGACTTCTTCCAGGGGCTTCCAACCTCCCCATACAGCAGCTCCAGTATATCTAATGTCAACCCCATGTCAACTATCATTTGTGATCCTGGAGGTATGGTTTTTACATTCTTGATCCTCAGTGGAATTTCATAATATTCTAGGATTTCTGTCAGCATTTATTGTCGCTTCCAGCCAACTAGTTGGTATCAAATTGGGACAATGCCACATTGTATATCAAGTTTATGAAGTTATTTCTCCTACTCAGTGGAGCTTCCCCATCCTTCTGATAGACCAATGGTGACATATGACACAATATGATCAACATATTATCCTCAAAGTTACATTTAACTATTTGCTTCTGTAGAAATTACATCCTAATCAGAATGTCATAGTTTTGGTTGGCCAAAACTATTGCTGGCACAGATACAACAAAGGATCCAAATTGAAATGGCAGAGTGCTTTACGTTCCACATGAGATGGTGGTATTTGGCCCAGCTGTCCCATACTCCTTATTGTGTTACAAGTCAAGTGAGATCTTCATCCTTTTTAACCAGCTTGGTTAAGATAATATTAATGGGCACTCCGTTATCAACAATCGCCCTCACCTGAAATCGAATCACTAGCATATCTATATATGTATACTTGGAGTATTGTAAGATAGTATTTACTGAGTTTTTAGTGGTGTTATTAGCTGAATAGAGGGTGTGAATGATTTTCACTGATAAATCAGGAAACAATTCCTTTATTGTGCTGAGGGGTATGACAGTTTTGCCTCATCTAATCATACTTTGGTCAATTCTTTGGGATTATCTGCAGCTTGAATCTTGTCCACTAATTGTTGGGCATATAGCCAGCCAACTTCTTTGATTATCTAAGGGTTGATCCCATTTGCCCAATATCTTTTTAACACGTTCATGTCCAAATTGACCACTTGATACAGTTGATCCTGTTTATCCATGAACATCCACTGATATCAATTACCTTGTGCATAATATTGGGAGGAACAAGCTTCTTCGCAGCTCTAGATTCTTACACGTCTAGGCTGTGGGCCTTTTACCTGACTCCTTTATGGTTGCAGACTCTTTCACTTGAAGCACGTTGATTTGATCCTTGGGCTTCTTGCAATTTACAGCGAAATGTCCCTTTCCTCTGCATTGATAACAGAATTTCTCCTTCTTATTAATCCGTCTGAAGACTTTGGGCTTATTCCCTGGCATGGTTCAGTTGTTAATCTCCTTAGCACCCTCGTTCCTTTTCGTGGGATTCAATTTCATACTGGGTTTGATTAGAAACTTCTATTTGGGGCATCAGAGTTTGCTCCCAGGTTTCAAATTGTCTACCATCTGAGAGATAGTAATTTCTGTCACAAAAACAGAAGACATCATTCTGTGCAAATTGCAGTAGGGTAAAGGACCACTTGTAATGCAATTCTGGCATCAAAATCATCCAGTACCTTCGCTCAAATCAGGATTTGCGATTTCTGGTAGAAATGATCAGCAAAGTTTGGTAAAGATTCATCTTTATGGAATTGGATGCCCATAAACTCTTATTTGCGATTTGACATATGCATTGGGCTTCCAAATTCCTTCATATTGGCCACTTTGGCCTCTGCGTATGACCATCTGTCCCCCTTCAGGTAGGGCAACACTATGTTTTGACAATTGGTATCTAGGCAATTCATTACCGTCAATACCTTTTGATTATCGCCATATCTATATATTGTCATATTAGACAATTGGAAAAATGCTGGGGCGTTGTCCCAATGCAAATTCAGCAATTTTGGTGTCACCTTGAATTCCTCTGAGGTTTCTCTAGCCACCTCTCTATGTTCAGCTAATCTGCTCACTTGGGGAGCGATTTTTGGGCGTTATCTCCAAAATAGCAGTAAAAATGAGCGACATGTTTCTTGGGGTAGTCATCTTCCAAATTATTGTATAGGGAGTTCTTTCTTTGGCATTGCTCACTGCATATGGCACACATTTTTCATTTGTGAGTTTTTAACTCCTCGACCTGTTTAATCAGCCACTTAATATCAGCGCTGAATGCTCTTAAATGAACGCAATCTTCTTCACACTCCGTTTTTAGAGATAGGACTTCTCAAATTAAGTCCCCTTATTTATTCTTTAATAACGTTACTTTTTCAAGTAACTCATTCCAGAAACTTGCAACGTTATCAATATCTTCCTTCGTCTTGGCGGCTCTTTCTTCCAAGGCTGCAAATTTTCAATGATCTGCTGAGTTCAGGGCGTTCTGATTAACTGTTGCCGACTACGCCCATAATTTTCTTATCTTGTCTTTATAAAACATTACTTCTAAGTTATTCTACTCAACTACACCCCTGTAGTGAGCACCACTTTGTAAAAAAATATTTTTATTCAACTGAGGTAAGCCGACCAGGGGACAGACATTACCGAATATATGTGAAACTAAGAGAATAACTAACAAATATAAAAATTGGGCACCCCAAGGTACTCAAGTTACCCCTGTTGCCAGCGGGAGTGCCAGGTATGGGGGGGTAGGTGCACTACTCCGAGGGGTTTCCCTGCTATGGAGCAGGTGTGAAGGAAAGGGTCTGTGTGGAAGAACCAGAGTGGGAACCATGATTCTATGAGCGCTTTTTGTCTTGGTCTCATATATCCATAGAGCCAGGCTTGGAGGTGCTCTAGTAAGTAACATGGAATCTGTTAATAATCCCATGAATGGTTGGGACAGTGCCCTTGAACGCATGTAATGCAATTGTGTGTATTGTCCACATTGCAATGGGTATTATTAGGGAGCGGAGGGTAGATGGGATTGGTGACTCGATCTGGAGTGCAAAGATACTTTTTGATATTGAGAATTCCTGTTCGTTTTAAATCTTGAGCAGGCGTGCGACTTCCTGCCATATAGCTTTGGTTGGGGGGCATGTTTCTAGGCGGTGATGTAGGGATCCCTCCCCTCCACATACTGCACATGTTTTGTGGAGGGAGTTGGAGCGGTCCGTCGTCCTATAGGTCCTTCTCAAACAGCGTCAGGCGTTTGCTCTTATCCTTGGCTGTAGGAGTGAGTGGTGTGTCATTTTCCACATTGCTTTCTGTGTGGTTAAATCATAGGGAATGTCCAGAATATCTAGGTATTCTATCCTAGCTATTCTTGGGGTAGTTGCGAGCATATCCCTCTGGGGGTGGTTTTCTGGGTTTCTTAATTTGAATTGGGGGCTGGGTCGTCCCCTTCCTACATAGTACCCATGTTCTCTATGGTCCATCCCATATGGCGGATAGTTTGGAGGATATGTTTGAAATGAGGTGAGGTTTCATGCGGACCCATTTCAGTAGGGTGCTTGGCAAGGTATGAAAGTAGTCTGGGTGGACTATGTAGGTTGGTTAATTTGAGCGCCTGTGCAAAGTTAGTCCTTGCTGCTCTGGACCAATGTTGTTGCGGGAGGTCTGGAGAAAGGATTTCCTTTATCCAGGTACCTAGGATGTGATTGGCATGGCTTTCAAAATCTATTAGTCCCATGCCTCCGCTTGATCGTGGGCCAAATAGTGTTTCCATCCGTATAGGAGGGTGAGAGCCAGGCCACAGCCAGCCCTGGATAAGCGCGAATTTAGGTTATAAAGGTAGGTGAGAAGGCTATCGCATGGGCCTAGTACCATAGTATTGGGAGGATGAGCGAGTTAGCAACTGTAACTCGTCCTGTTAGTCCTGAGGTTCTTCCCTTGAGGGAGGCGACGCATTTTATACCCGTTGTAACAGGTTACTTTCCATTGTCTCATTAGCATATCTCCCTGATTCTAGCCAGATTCCAAGGTGTCAGACAGGAGTAGTGGTGGGAGGTGTTGCAAAGGGTAAAATAATTGGGTTTTTTCTTCGAGCGTTGGTGTGAGAATCTGATGTTGTGGCCCAATTGTTTGTGTATTTGCCCAATAGAATAATTTCTGTCTTCCTTTTGTTGAGCGATGGATTGCTTGCCTTAGAGTATTCATCTAGAGTGTGTTCCAGCTGTCGGGCATCTTCATTGTTTGCTATACCTGCTACGCAGTCATCTGCAAAGGCCAGTATCTTGACTGTTGGTTGTCCTTGTGCGGTTATCCCCATGAGACGTGAGTCAGTTACTCGGAGGAGCGAGTCAAAGCTGAAATGGTATAGCAGTGGGCAGAGGGGATCCCCTTGTTTGAGCCCTCTGTGTGGTTTGATCATGTTTGTTAGGAATCCAGGGCCACATACAGCCATGGTTGCAGATTCTGTTAGGAGCATCGCCCATTTTATGAATCTTGATGGGAGTTTGAATTCATGTAGACATTCTTTTAGGCATGGCCAGCTAACACGGTCATACGCCTTTTCCTGATCCAAGAAGACCAGGGCACCAGTTGCTTTGGATTGGAAAATGTTTGCAACAGGGTGAATGTTGTTCCAGATTGAACGCCCTGGTAAAAAACCCAAACTGGTTGGGTGATAGGACGTCAGATGCAATTGCGCCTAATCTAGCTGCTAGAATTTTTGTTAGAATTTTTGTGTCAGTGTTGGAGAGTGCAATTGGGCGCCAGTTGGCCAGGTCCAACTTGTCACCCTTTTTATACATGGTTATAACGTAGGATTCATGGCCTCTTGGTAATAGGCGTGTTTCCAACAAACTCTGGTTCATTGACGCCAATAGGAGGGGGGCGATTTGTTGAAAATATTTTTTGTAAAATTCGTAGGGTATCCTATCAGGCCCTGGGCATTTCCTACATGGTGCACCGAATTGTTTCCCTTAGCTCCTCCCGTGTGATAAGGGATAGTATATTGTAGTTTGGTGGTGTACTTTGAATCTTAGCAGTTTGAATAAATTCTTTAATTTTCTGTGGATCTGTTGGCATATCACAATATAATTCAGTGTATAGCGGTGTACTTCCGCCTTGACCTCCTCAGGGTCAGTTGCCATGGTGCCGTTGGTCTTGCGGACCTGTGTGCATGTGGGCTGGTTTCTGCGGGAGTGGAATTGGCGGAAAAAGTATGTCAAAAAGGTTTCGCCTTCCTTTATGAACTTACCTTTGTTCGATACTTTGATTCTGTGTTGGTGTTCAAAGATGAGATTGTTAAGTTGAGCTGAATTTTCTGCCCATTTGTGTCCCCAATTAGGGCTATACCCAGATCTCAGAGTATTTATTTCCAGGTGGTCTAGTTCTGCCAAGGTACGCTTGATTGTGGCTGTGTCTGCGGTGTACTTGCGTGATGCAATATGTCAGGTTTTGTTGATTAAATCTTTTTGAAAATTTCTCATGTTCTGATGGGGATCTAAAGTGAATGGGGCTGTGATTTCTGGGTTTGTAGCCTTGTTTTCAACCCAGTCAGATATCTAAGGCAATTTTATATTTTCTGGGTGAAGCTTTCTCCAAGGCGACACCTGTGTGTGGGATTGGGTTGGCGCTAACTAGGCCGTAACTAATTGGTGATCAGAAAAATTGATCTTTTTTGTTGTAAATTTGGAGATTTTGAGTGGTGGGATTCAGGGATGAGGATGTGGTCAGTATGACTCATCGATATGAGCAGTCTCTCACATATGTTGGGTCTTGTCATATGGGGAAGGATTGGTGAATTGGGGGGAAGAGCATCCTGTAAGCCAAGAGATGCCTTCATTGTGCAATATTCAATGTGTCCAGGTGGATATCCTCTGGGATTAGGCCATCGATCTATATTGGGGTTATCCCAGCAGTTGAAATTGCCTAACATGATGATATCTGGTGGGAGGGTGCAAGTGGAAATTTTTTCAAAATTTTTTTTCTCTCAGTTGCAGTGCACAGTGCGTAGATAAATGCTAACGAAATTATTTCATCTTGGCATGTGATTGATGCTACCAGGACTCAACTGTGAAAGTGTGATGAATTTGTAATTTTAAATTTTTTGTTGTTTTGGACTATCACCCCACAGTGAGACGTCCATACTGATTGTGATGGTGCGACCCTGGTTGACCAGGATTCTTCTACCCTTGTAGTCAGTGGGTTTCTTGGATGGCCAAGATGTCTACAAGAGGTTTTTTCAGGAATGTCAGCTTTTTGGCTTGGGACGTATGAGCCCTGGCTCCTGCGATGTTATGCTCCCTATAGACACTGAGGTGCCCGCGGTGCCTCAGGAGCGGTTGAGAGGACCCTCTGGTCCTATCCCACCACGGCTCATTTTGGCCATGCTCCATATCTGTACTCCAACTCTTTCACTGCCATTGTTGGTTCCCTTCATCTGACCCAATGATTCAAGGGAATTGCAGTTTTTTGCATTTGCGTCAACTTTTCCTGCACAGGTCTCATGTTGATTTGATGCGGGTTGTTGATTGGATTTTATATTTTTGAGGTTCAACTTTGTTGCATTGTGCACCACATTTTTACCCAAATTGCGGTTGCATTGTTCCTCAGTATGTGCATGACTGATGACGCTTTGTGGCTCAGTCTAGTTACTGTGAAAATTTTTGACCTAGGCATATTGTTCTGATTGATTGATTTGGTGAATATCTGAAATATCCTCCTGAACTTGTCCGTGGTTAATGGCGGATTACGCGTGTGCCGCCACTTCAGCCGCTGCTCTCTTGCGGGCTTTTTGTGCTGCTTTACGCTGTTTACTTGTAACTGGGTCCACGATGGAGTATAGTCCATCTTTACCCCAGCGGAATGGGTGGTGGCCATCAGTCATTTTGGTGAAGTTTTCATTATCTTCGTCCATAGCTTCTTCACAAAAATCATTTTCCATTAAGCCCTCTTTTAAAGGGCATGCATGTTCCTTGTGGCCCAGTGAGCCACAGTGGTTGCAAATGGGTGGTGCGCGTTCTGGTGTAACTTGGAATGCAGTTGACTGGCCCCCATCTGCGAAGTGAAATTCTGCTGTGCAGGAAATTCTGGATAAATCCTCTTCCACTTCTGGGAAGGGGTTGATTACAGCGATAGCTTTGCCCATGCACAGGTCAGGCATTAAGCAAAAATGCTGTAATTCGAGTTGTTGGATTTCTCTATAGGCCATAAGACCTTTGCAGAGCTCCTCCTCAATTACCTTATGAGGAAGGTTGGTGGGGAGCGAGTCAAAGGAAATGAACAAAGTTTTCGCTTTGTTCCATCTGGTGCGTGTGGTGTGCACAATTTTTTTGCCCTCATGGAGGGCAATTTCCACGCAGATTTTTGCTGCAGCATCAGCTTTATTGGCTGTTTCAAAACTAATATTGATCCAGCCATGGCCCATGTTGTTGGTGGCTACATACACCGCGTGAGGGAAAAGTGAGGGCTGTGCCTCACATGTTTTCTCCCACAGGGTCGGTGACTCATCCCCAAGGAAGAGTCTGATCCCATGTTCCACCTTTGACAAAGGTTGGTTGAATTGAATGTACATGTATTGCGCGTGCTTTACAGTAAATACCATAAACCCAGAAAGTGTCTGAGTTTGCGATTTTTTTATGGCTTGGGTTCCTGGTCCCCCTCCAGGGCGTTTCTTGCCCTTAGTTGCACCGTTAAGTGCACCGCTTGCTGTGACGCTCGCCCATGCTGTATTATTTTTTTTATTAAAGTCGCCCATATTTCCTGTGTGTGATTATCCATTTTTGTTGTTCAAATTGAATCGTAGTAGCTAAAGTGATTGTTATGAGAAAGAAAAGCTCACTTTGTAAAAAAATAGGTTTCTTAATTATTTTTGGCCAATAACACCTATAAAATATATTACTTGCATAGGTTCAGGTTTTATGCAATTCTCCACATTATATATTAGTTGATATAATTGTTTGATAATATGATGCGACTATTATCCATAGTTGAATGGAAGTATTAGATTTTGTTTAACTCTCAGTCAGTATTTCCTCTCATAATATTTATGATGTCTAAATTAGGGGTTCTTTCCCTTGCACCGCCTAACTTGATCTACTCTTAGATCCCTGTTTACGTTTCTCTGTTTGACACAAAGTTAGAAGCAATCCTTGATTTGATTCAGCTTCTTCTGTGGATCCCCACTCAGATCCTTACTCTTTATTTTAAAGAGTCTGAAAATTATCGCACACAGCAATAATATCCCTGAGAAAGAATAGAACAAATGGATGCTGATAAAGGCTACTAAGCTAATTCTATAGTAAAAGTGATAATTTGTGATATGGTAACTTGCTTTCTGGCAAATTATGATTATTTTAATTAGTGAATTCTAGGAAATTTATAGCAGGGGATTTGGCACCCTACCCTTGGTTGGCACATCCTCGATGAAATGGCAGCCATCACTGTTGAATCACCCATCCTCATCTCAGCAGCGATGGTCTTCCACATCTTGGCTAGGATTCCATTATTGAACATCCTCAAGACCTAAAATGGAAAGAGTCAGAAAACGTGTCCCTAACGTATTCACTCTTGATCCAAGTGAACCAACCATATTTGGCAAGCGACCTGCTTAGGTAATGGGACTTGTTACCCATTATGGCAGGTCGCAAACCAACTAATTGATTTTCTAGTTGCAGGTGACATCACTCACCTCAAAATTTATTTCTTAAAATCCCAATTGGTTGGTGATGAAACCTGACCCATCTAATTGGTACACCTGATAATTAATCAACTATAAGATGCCCCTATTTTGTCAGAAAATTTGCCCGATGAGATCTTAAGCATTTGTTCAGATTGATCCCCGATGGATCTGACCAGGCAAATAACCTAAAATCCCCCAAACATAGTTATCCCAAAATTAGGGTCATCCAATTTCTAATTCACCTTGCATTAGAGAATTTACCTCTAGTGATCCCTGTTAATCTAGCCAGCTGGGAATATGGGCAAAAACTCAAACAACAGCTTACAACTATCCAACTTCGCTGAAGCTCTCCAGCTCCTCTTATCTGTGGCCTTCATCCCTGGGGCCCAAGTCAATAGAAGAAGAGCTCTTGCTGTGCCAGCCCCTATGATGATCTTAGCTCAAAGTTCATCGCTTGATATTGAACAAGTTGGAGCTGGATTTACAGAACGCTACTTGCATCATTTTTTCCATCCCTCTATATACCATTTACTTCAAGTAGCGCAGTTCCATCATCAATAATTACTCCACCACTTGCAGCTCTTGGAGAATATACACTCGCAGCTCCTCCAACTCTATCAATCTGCCTCTCAGTTTAGCAAATGAAATCTGTACCCCTATTGTGAAAAATTGGCATTTTATTAATGATATACAAGATGTGCTCACCTGATTGGATCAAGGATTTATGAGTTTTGTTCAGATGATACTCACAACTCATTTTAGTCAACTAGAGGTTGTTATCCATAATCAAGTTGTAGATCATACCAACAAAGTATGCTCTGAGCTTGATAACTTTATCACCTCTAATTAATAAACACCTCCAAACCTTGGAGGAATTGAACTTTATAATTAAGGGAAGGCAAGAATAGTTTCTATAACTCTTGGCTTCAAGGAGGGCTTGGTGAGCGTGGACCTCCCAGTTATGGTGGATGTGAAGGTTAACGAGGACCCCCTAGTCGTGATGGACAAGATGGAGGAAGGGGGACCCCC
>JAKSZP010016254.1:0-68842 GCA_022478985.1 Massospora cicadina | reverse complement strand
GTCTAATAATCAAGATGCACGCGCGCTTGAAGCTCTCATCCAGGAGTATTCCTGGGTAAGTAATGCTGCACTGAACGCCTCCAATACTGAAATCATCCTCCTTGGTCGGTATCAAACCTGCTGGGCCCCAGCGACTAGTGCCCAGCCCAGCACATCTACTCGCACACATGCTCGCCTTCCATGCTCGCCCCATACCGCCCCACTTGTGCTCCCCTTAGCGCCACGCCCTACCATAGGACCTGTCCGCCATCTGGGCGTGTGGATGGAGGCAGGTGGGTATGCCTCAGCAGTAATGAAAAGTCATATTCTAGACAACGTGACGAAGCACATTGCCTCCCCCAGAGCCCACCCTACTTCCCTTACTGGCAGGGTTGTTTTGCCAACTCTATGCTCCTCTCCAAAGTCTGTTTTGGAGCCCATGCCATCGCCTTCTCCCCGGGTTTTAAATCTATGTATGCCCTTCTACAAGGGTGGCTCTGGTCAGGCCACCCACCGCCAGTGTGGCTTGAGGTCATGTTTGGCCCACATCATCATGGTGGCATGGGCCTGCTCAACCTTAAAGCCCATGCTGCCAAGATCCTGGGCACCTGGATTGCAGCTGTCGCCGCCCCTACGCTCCCCTCCCAACACTGGTCCCACATGGCCCACTCCAACTTCTCCCACGCCCTGGGCCTTACCAATCCATCGAACCCTCACTCCTTGATGAAATATCTGGCTTCCCACCCATCGGCCACAGGTCCTCACAGGACTAAAACCCACTACAAAAGAATCCTCCTCTCCATGCGGAGCGCTGAGTGGAGAATCCATACTTGTGGACACACAGCCCAGAGAGGCCGCCCCTCTCCTCAGTTTACACAGGAGGTACAGGGGCTACCCATCCAAGATGGCGTGATCCCCACACGCCCCATGTCCTATCCAGGGTGGACTACCTGGACATGAAGGACATCCCTTATTCCCTTGAGACCCAGAAGACTATTTGGAAATGCGCACACCACCCTCTGTTGCAGCCTCATATCCGTTCCCATGTGTGGCGCTGCCTGAGGTGGGTGTACCGTATGGCTGAGCGCTCTAACGCTTTACACTCATCCTGCATCATGTGTGGCCAGTATGGAACGCTGTTTCACCGCCTGGAGAAGTGCCCTACCTTTAAAGCGATATGGCGTGAGGTGCAACGTCTGCTTTGCCAGGATCAGACACATCCCTTCAGTTTGTCAAGAGATATGTTTGCTTTATCTATGGTCTCCCATCTCCCACCCTCCCTCCATGCTCTGGTGGTCGCAATCACCATGTGGACTATCCACAAGATTGTCTTGGATGCCATCACAGGCTCCACCCCCACCCTCCCAGAAGCTGTCCACAGATTCTGGTCCCATTTGGTGGACCACTTACAAGTGTGGATGTTTGGGTACCTCCCACCGCGTCGCCATCAGCTGGTCTCCTCCTGGTTCCCAGTTTGGTTCATAAACTCGGACCCTTTCCTCCACACGTGTTCAATTGTGGTTACAGCCCCTTTACACGTTCCCTCCTCCTCCCCATAGTGGCGTTCCCGCTGGCAACAAGAGATAGCATCTCTTCTCTTGGGTGCCTTCCCTGTTACTAAGTTTCGTTTTCTTTCATGTTTACATTCAGAAGTGTCTGTCCCCTGGCTGGCTTTCCCGCAATAAATCTATAGTGGGGGATTTAGCGCCCAACCCTCAGTTGACACCTCTTCAAAGAAACAGCAGCCGTTGCCATTGAATCACACATCATTGTCTCACCAGTGATGGTCTTTCTCATCCTAGCTAGGATTCCGTTGATGGACATCCTTGAGACCTAAAACAGAAAGAGCTAGAAAACGTATCCCTAACGTTTTCCTCTCAATCCAAGAGAACCAATCATATTTGGTAAGCGATCTGCTTAGGTAATGGGACTTATTACCCATTAAGGCAGGTCGCAAACCAACTGATTAATTCACTAGTTGCAGGCAGCATTACTTGCCTCGCAACTTACTTCTTACATTCCCAATCAATTGGTGATTAAACCTGACCAATTTCAATTGGTATACTTGATAGTTAATCAAGTATCAGATGCCCCTATTTAATTGGCAACTCTTCATGACAATATCTTAAGCATTCATCCAGATTGATGTACAATATTTTTGATCAGAAGATAACCTAAGATCCCCCAAGCATAGTTACCCTAAAATCAGGGTCAACCAATTTCCAATTCACCTCGCATTAGGGAATTATCCCTAGCGATCCCTGGTAATCTAGCTGGCTGGGTATATGGGCAAAAATCACAACACATCCCCCCTCTTGCCTAGATTTCTAGCGGGAAAAGGACTGGGGCAGGAGAACGCCACTTTGGACACTTGGTCAAGTACTTCATTTTCTCAAGTGGAGTATGATCACTGATACTCAAAGCTGCTCATGACGACCTTCAACATGCAGCTCTCTTCCTCTTCCTCCTCGCTATCATCTTCTTAGAGCGCGGTCCCCACAATCTACTGTCATGCCAGGTGATCAATTAACTTGTGATAATATTAATCCTAGGATCTAGTTTCCCCCCGTCAGGGCATATGACCTGCTGTCATATTCAGGTTTCTTGGTTTGGTGTCCTCGATTTCCTGATTTTCTCCTCATCCTTGACAGAAGACTCTTGCTTTTGATGTTTGTTTCATGGCCCAATATAAAATGCTCATTTATGTTTGCTCTTATTATTTTCTTCTCATAACCTCTTGGCTCATATCATTATTAATTCTTCTCCGTTGAGCTTATCCCATTAAATTAAATTAATTTCTCCAAAATTGGAGCTTAATTAATTGTAGAGTGCTTGATGTTGACTATCATTTAAGTCTGACATCCCCCTCTCATCCAGATCATATGTAAAATTCTGAGTTACATTACCAACAGCTGCTCAACAGTTTGTCTGATCAATATCTTTGGCTCTTCCAGCAGATTAGTCAGGCTTCATGACGGAACCTCTTCTACAGTCCTTCCAGGACTCATACGCCTAGTCAGGCACCAGTGGCTAGTCCTTCTGTGGAATTACCAGAATTGATAACAGCCCTTCCAAAACCAAGCTAGCAATAATCTCAAATGACTCTTGGCCAATTCTTCCTCTGTCATCGATTCCAGAGTTAGATTTTGAAACTCTCCTGGATTTGGGCCTTTTGCAAATGCGCCAAACATCATTGTTGATGCTTCTGAAATAATGCCCTTCGCTCTTGATTGTTCCTTCCTCGCTGGGTCAGACTTTCTCCCAGAGTTCCTCTTCTGACTTAGTCAATCTACAAGCCAGCTGACTTGGCTACTAAACTCACCATCAGCAAAAGTAATCATTTCGAACTCCCCTATGCAGAATTAAGGGCCCAAGTCACTGAGGCTTTATCCATAGCGCTGAATCCTTCCAATCTTGTGAACATCCTAGATCGGGATATTGCCACTTATGCTCTTCACTTTTCGGGCCAAATTCTTTGAAGTTGGGCCACAAAGCTTCCAGCCTCTCCTAGCTTCCATTGCTCTTTTTGCTTCAGCTTCTGAGAAGCTCATAGTTGTTGCTTGCAGGATGCCATTTGCTCCTTACTTGACTCTCTCACTTCTGGCGCATCCCATCAGTGTCCTCCACTGATGGCTTTAATAGGAGGCATGATTTGGCAACCCCTGGTTAGTATCCCTTGTTCACTGCCAGCCCATATGTCCAGTGTTCTTGATGAAGCCCATCGGCAAGTGCTCAAGACTAATCTTCCAGCTCCAGTACCATGTCATGTTCACTCAGGGTTATTTGCCAACTGCCTCTTCCTGTACTGTTGCTTCCCTCCCCGCTCCAGGGTTTCACATTTGGCTTCTTCTGACATCTAATTTTCATTCCCCTAGTTGCTTTCTTGCAGGGATCTGCGTCCACTCAATGAACTTGGTTTTGTGTAGGTTTAGTCCTCGCTAGCATTTGATTTCACATAGATTTTGATGGGTTATTTATTCCTACTGCAATCCATCCTCCCTCCCCCAAGAGATAGCATAGGTGGAATCATCCCCAAATTGAGGTAATCAAATAAAAAATAAAATTATAAAAATATATTGGTTTTTTCTATGCGCCTTTATAACCTTTCTCAATATTTTTATCAATTTTTTTTTCTTTTTCCATGGGACTTGACCTTGTTTCAGTTCAGCAGTACACCTTTTTATTTTTTCCCCCAAACTGGATCCTAGGTATTTTTATACCTACCAGTTTTCCATGGTTCAGGGGTCCTTTTTTCAGACTTGACCTAATCATTAGAACATAACCAACTTAATGGTTCAGTGGTCCTTTGGGAACTTTTTTTGTCATTTTTTTTATCAATCCATCGCTTCAAATACTTGCATGGACTCAATTTAGTACTTTTCCATACAAGAGGTTATTGATGGAGTAGACGTCCATTGCCATCTTGGTGATAATCTCAAATGGACCTGAGCATAATGCATCCAGTTTGTTTCTTCTCCCAAAACCTTGAATATCGCAATAGGCAACTCTTTCACCTATTTGGTATTCTGATAAGGCCAGTCAGTTCTTATCATCCGTTAATTTTTCTCATATCCTTTTCTTTACAGTTGTATCAAATGCTTGTGACATCATTTTAATCAGAATATTTGTCAATCAGTTCAGGTACTTCTTGGCACTCATCCCCAATGTTGGTTCCACCACTGAATATAAAATTGGCAGCAACGTGGCCTTCCTCCCATATACCAATTTAAATTTCGTTTTTTCTGTCACTTCTTAGGTCTGAAATTCATGGACCAATTAAATCAATTTTTTAATATTTTATATCTTTAATATAATTTTTTGTATTTTTCTTTTGCAATGGGACTTGTAACCTACAAAAAGGTTCAGAGGTCCTTCTTTTCCCTATATCCAAACTGGGTCCTAGGTATACTTTAACCTAACAGTTATCATGGTTCAAAAGCTTATCCTCTTGAGATTTACCATCTATTTGGTTAAGTGGTCCTCTTCTGGGACTTGACAAAAATCTCAGAACATAACCATTTAATGGTTCAGAGGTCCTCTGGGGACATTGCAACTATTTTTTCTAAGTTCCAATACTTCTATTTTTTAGTATTGACCTTCTTCACTATACAACCAGCAGCGCTGCCTCTTCATGTATAGGCTACACTTGCTAACTTTTTGTAATACTTTTGAATATATTAGGCCTTTAATCCAGACTGGTTATTCGTCCAACAGGTCCTAATTTCATCCCATAATTTGGCAACTGATGCTTGAATCTTCATACTTCATTAGCCAACAGTTTCCTTTATTGTTCAGATTGTTTTTCTCCTGTAAACAATTTTTGCCTTTGTGGCCATTCAACACGTTGTAAATACTTCCATAGGTGGATCTGGAAAGGATCCCTTTATCACAGATCGTTCTGGCCTCGTTAGGTTCATTCAATTTCGTCTGAGTTGATAAACTCGTCTCCAGCAATTTTTGATCATTGATTAAATGTTATTGAGTCAAACGATTCTCTCTACTATCTTGGATCAATCATATCTGTTTTGACTTCATGTCTTCATTGGTATGACAATCCAATCCTCCGTATTGATTGCTTCCTATTTTAACCAATGCCTCATCTAAATACTAACTCCTCAGGACTATTTAAATTGGACCCAATTTTAACCTGAGTTGGTCCTGCTGATCCTCTTCATCTCAGGTAGATGTCAGCTGGAACAGGTTTTCTTGCAGCTCTAGACAGTTCTATATCTAGACTGCAAGTCTTTTTCCCATAACTTAAGTATCTTAAAACTGCTTCACTTTGAGCTCCGCTTCTGAGCTAGGTGAACGCAATTGAACATGATCCACTTCACATTCTGTCTTCATTAACGTTACTTTCCTCAGTAACTTATCTCTGGAAATGGAAACATCTTCATATGACATCATGTTCTTCTCAACTACATCCCTGTAGTGAGCACCACTTTGTAAAAATTTATAAGTTTAATTATTTTCGGCCAATAACCCCTATAAACTTATTACTTGCACAGGTTTGGATTTTGTGCAATTCACCTGCATTATATGATAGCTGATATAATTGGTTGATAATAGTATGATGACTATTATCTGTAGTTAAATGGAAGTCCTAGATCTTGGCCCAACGCTCAGCCAGTATTTCTGCTTGAAATACTTGTAATGTCTCAAAATAGGGATTTGTTCCCTCATACCATCTAACCCAATCTTCTCTTAGATTCATGTTGACAGTTTCTCTGGTTTGACAAACAGTCAGCAGCAATTCTCAATTAGTTTCCACTTCTTCTCTGGATCTCCGCTCAGATCCTTACTCTTTTCCTTAAAGAGTCTCCCAATTATCGCACACAGCAATAATATCCCTGAGAAAGAATAGAACAAATGAAAGCTGATAAAGTGTACTAAACTAGTATATCTACTGTATAACATTTTTACTACTTAAATCATATCTTTATTGGTGAATTCTATGGAGTTTTTAGTTAAGGATTTGGCGCCCAACCCTCAGTTGACACCTCTTCAATATAACAGCAGCCGTTGCCATTGAATCATACATCATTGTCTCACCAGTGATGGTCTTTCTCATCCTAGCTAGGATTCCGTTGATGGACATCCTTGAGACCTAAAACAGAAAGAGTCAGAAAACATGTCCCTAACGTTTTCCTCTCAATCCAAGCAAATCAATCATATTTGGCAAGCGATCTGCTTAGGTAATGGGACTTATTACCCATTAAGGCAGGTCGCAAACCAACTGATTAATTCACTAGTTGCAGGCAGCATTACTTGCCTCGCAACTTACTTCTTACATAACCAATCAGTTGGTGATGAAACCCAACTAATCCCAATCAGTACGCCTGATTGTTAATCAACTATAAGAGGCCCCTATTTCTATGGCAACTCTGCCCAACAAGATCTTAAGCATTCATCCAGATTGATACCAAAGTATCTGTTCAGGTGAATATTCTAAAATCCCCCAAATTTTATTATTCCAAAATCAGGGTCAACCTATTTCCAATTCACCTCACAATAGGGAATTATCCCCTAGCAATTCCTGGTAATCTAGCCATCTGGGAATATAGGCAGAGATCCCACTTTACCTTAAGGGTCCTCTATACCTCTGGGACCCTCAGAACCTCAGAGTCCTTTGCAACCAGTAGATTCATAGGCGTGCTGAGCATCGGTCTTATTGGTAAGCTAGCAAGACAATCAGTCAAGTTATCTATTTGAATCTCATATAATTGTAGTTAGCTAATAAATGGGCTACTATGGTGGCCATGACTTATTTCAATTGCTCTTGTAGTTTCAGCAAGGCACCATTAAGAATTCAGGTGATTTTGTCACATAAAAACCCATTAACTCCATTTTTATCCATATGAGTTGGCTTAGTAGCTCATTAAAATTTTATCTATTATCCATAATGGCCTCATTATTCTCTTGATCAAAGTTGGATTCTTTTTTATAAAATTCAAGGAGTAAGGAAAGAAGTTTCTGGCTCAGTTATATTTTTTAAAATACTTACTGGTGCAATCCAAAATGCTGAAATTGGTGAAGGAGATCAGGATGGATAAATAAACGTAGTTATGACTCAGTATGGAAACCCCCACTGCAGTTATTGGGGGGTGACTGTGGTGTACAAGTGCATTAGTTCAAGTGAAACTAGAATATCGTTTCCAATTAGTTCACACTCTAAGCTGTAGGGTTCCATAAAGTAAATACTCCTCATATTAAGCAACTTTTGCCAATTGGATCTGATAGATCATATCATCAGGGGCTTAAATGCTAAAGGTCATTGGCGTGATAAATTGTAAATTTATCATGGTTTATATAGGGATTTTTTGCTGATTGGAGTGGACCCATTTAGTTACACTCATGTTTTCCTCCTTTTAGGGGTCTTTGTCTCCTCTGGAAATATCTATCTTTGGTAAGGTATGTCTTCACCTAGTAATCTCAGAATTACACCAGACAGAAAGCACTAGTCTCATAATTTTACAGAATTTATTGAACAGTTTTCTGAAAGCTAAATTAATTGTTAATCAGATTTTGCTTTAGCAAGCATCATAGCGGTATGCTTCGTTCCAGGAGAAATAAATTTTGATAACAATTTAAACAAGCAAGATAGGGTAAACGTACTTTATTTACTTAAACGATTGAATATTCACATTTTTTGGAATGATGTGCTCTCAATGTGAATATTAATCCTTGTGATAAACAAGATCTTTTAAAATTTTTTAAAGGAGCACTATGCTTTTTTGTGATTAGACATAACCCTTTTGTACTCATTGAGGGTAAAAAGTATATGATTATACCCTTTGTATCTTTAAAGATAATGAATTGATTAAATGATAGTCAGACAGTAGTTTTTGTTGATCATTGTCAAGCACTTTTATGTTGGTCAATTCATGTCCAAACTAACTCAAACTCAGTTTTTTCCTGACAGTCTGAATGGTTGATCAGAGCCTTCTTGATTAGCTGGTCCTAGGTAATCGTGATAAAGGCTTGAAACTGTTCTCTCTACTGACACGTGCAGTATTCCACCTCCCATCCTCCTTGATGACACACACTTGTAATGTAACAGTGTCAGTATCACCATTTGACCATAAGCAAAGATAATCATATAATTCTTGAGGCCCTAGAAGAACTAAAAAATCCTCGACAGACTATTAAGTAAATATGTACCCTTGGACACCCAACGAACTCTGGTCCTGCTTGATAATTTGAATGGAGAAACAAGGACTGGGAATGAGGTAACTGTACCTCCATTTCCAACCTAAAGAACCAATCCCATCTTTACTAACAATAGCTCTTTCATGATCATGTCTCTAATGTTGCAGGTCCATCAATTGTTCTCACTATCCAGCTGCAGAGCCCTTCCCCTAGCTTGGAAGACTATATTAGATACTTTCATTGAAACACCAATCTTCTGAAACTTCCCAATCGCTTTTCTATAGTGGCGTTACAATCTTTGCTTAATTGCACATTAGGCACCACTAGGCATGGGATAAGATACAAGAAATCCTAGAAGAAAAATAAAAAGTGGTCACAATTTTGCGATGAAGACAAGCTTACAATGGACCAAAAAGAAGCCTGTCCAAAGCCAGGCCAACACATTAATAATGCAGCAATCTAGAGCATCTCACGTCAGCACCCACATAATTTTATCAAAGATGAGATACTATATGTCTTAACCACAAACAGTAATATACTGTGGTCATTGTCATCGCCTCAATAAGACTAAATTAAATGCTGAGAGTGGCGCGCTCACAATGTTCGACCTTTGATCTAATATCCATAGAAGAAGTTCGCTCAAACTATTAAACGCCAAGAAGCGCATCTAATGGTAGACTCCATAGTGACCAAAGTTTAATTTTCGTTCTTTAAGGATGTTTATACTGACAGTTGTGAAAATTGTAATTTTTGTTAACTTAGACAACCCAAAGGTCTATATGACACAATTGTAATATATGGGACAGATTGATGAGGAACGTTATATAAACTATAAATGAAAATCTCATATATGTGAGTCAACTGTCCAACCTCAAAGACCCTTATTTGGACCCCCTATTCTATGCTCACGCAGCTGCTATTCCCTCACAATTATTTAACAATGGGAAAATTTTTCATAGAATTTTTTACTACCACAAGTGCAATGACAAGTGTTTGCACCATGGCGATCTGAAAAGACATGATAGATATTACTATTTGAACCATTCTTATTGCAGTAGAAGCATATAAAACAATAAAGAATTTTAATTGATTTGAGTCCACTGCAACTACATTGAACTTCAAAGGACATATTCCATGACCTGGTGGTCAACTATTGAACCATCTTCAGAGCTTCCTAAATGCCCATGTAAGAAAATTATTTTCAACTCTCCAAGAACAGGCTATTATTAAATCATAGTAAGAACACCTAATATGATGCCAACTCCTTCATAGTATACAAATAAGCACAGTAAACCACATGAGGAGGTAACCTGCAAGGACAGCAAATATAACATATGATAAGTAAATATATAAAAACAGCTTTAAATAAAGGAAGAGAGACAACTAACAGAGAATTGATTAGATAAACGCTTCTAATAAGGAAAATTGGGTAATTTCCTGGATCAAACTTGATGGGTCTTGGAATCAATTTTAGCCAATAAACAATACCATCACTGATAGTTTAAGCCTCAAGTATATATGAACTCAATTTTTTAAACCTATCTTCATTTTACCACTTTTGATATATTATTTCTAGTAAATAAATCTAATCCCCATTTTTTGAAAGCATACATAACAACTTATCCTCATCTATACAGAAACTAATGATTTTAGGACCATTAATGTAGCCTTCCAAACCTCATCACATAATTATTGAGGATCAACCTGGGCCTGCTTAGCCTTGATTTATCGTTTATCCACAGTATATCTGAGGCCAAGGAGGGCGGCCAACTTGACCCCTTTGTCCTTTCTTATTCTCTACTTTTACCTTTGATCACATTAGAAATAAAGTCATAGGGCATGACATTATCCTCCATTTTCTATTTCTCCACCCCACCCTTGGGTGCCTCATACAGAGAATTTCTTATGCACTGGTGGTAACTTTTTGGCTGCAACTGTCAGGGTGGACTTGGGACCAGCAGCATCATAAAAGTGTTTATGGTCTTTATCAATCATGTCTTGAGCATGGCCACAATCACAAGCTAGACCCAGCTGTTTTCTGCAGCATTAAATCTCTTCCATGATATCGAGTATTTCATCATTATTCTCACCCTACAAGACCCCTAAATTTCCTCCACCTCCCACTCTGGTGCCCCATCTAAATTGTATTAATTTGGTGTATAAATATTGAGACCCTTGGATTGAGTCAGTTTACACTCAAGAAACTGGCTAAGATGCGGAACTTTATCAGATAATCAAGCTGGTAGTAGGCATGACTTACTTTTCTAACCACTCAGTACATCTAATCCTATTTATTCCCAACTTTTTACATGGCTTCTTGATGTGAGTATTCTTGGAATTGAGCATCACAAGGTCTTCCTCACTATATCTAGGAATAACCCTTCTCTTACCATCTGCGTTTTCCCTATAGACCTTCATGGTCACTTCTAATTTTGTATTTATCCCCTGGTATACTTCCTTAAAAACCTACCTAAGCCCATCACTGCTTCCACCCTGGACCCACACTGGGTCCATGTTAAATGCGGGGTTAATGGAATGATTGAAAAGAAGGGAGAAAACACAATGGAATAATGCTGAACGTTAATATAGTTAAGTTGCGCTAAAGTGAGTTTAAAGACAACTTTTTGAATGCTAAGCAGTCATGTAGCACCGCAAAAATTGTTTCAAGCGCTGGTTTACTCGCTCTGTCTGCCAATCTGATTGAGGGTGATAGTAAGTAGAATGACATGGATGAATCTGAAGACCTTTAACCAGTTCTTCCTAAAAGACTGATGTGAATTGGGGTCCACAGTCGCTAATAAACTCCTGGGAACACCATGGACTGAATACACTTCTTAGTTAAATAGCCTTGCCATCTGTGCCACAGTTACCATAATGTTACATGGAATGAAATGGGTGAGCTTTGTAGACCAGTCCACCACTACCATGGTAGCGTCATACTCCTTTGACAAGGAAAGCTCCGCAAAGATCAACCAAGAGGGAAGTCCAGGGCCCCTCTGTTTTTTAGTCTGGTATCAACAACTATGCAATAGGCTGAAGATTTACTTTTATCCTATTGCAAATCAGGAATTCCTTTGATAAATTGCAACCTGTGCAGCCAATCCCTTCCAGCTATATGTGCACCGGATATGCTCCAGGGTCATCGCCTTCTTGAGGTGCTCTACCAATATACATCATGATGTTCTTTAATTATTTCTAGGCGAATTGCTTCTGTGAGAACCCATAAGCGTCCCTAGAACTATACCATATCGTCCTTCACATGGTACCCCTTTGTTACTATCTTCTTGATGAAAATTACATATATCCAGAATTAAAGTAAAATTAGCTAGTAAGAGTATGAAATAATGTTCTTTCTGAACATACAATACTCCTCAAGGTTCTTCAGAGAAGAAAGAATTGGAATGAATGCAGTGGAGGAGGGTTGCTTAGATACAATCTTCCTGGAGGAATCACCTGGTGAATGTTAAGCAACTTCACTTTATTGGGTCAGGAACTAAAGCAGGTTACAGCTCAAATCATTATCTAAACCATTCTTGTTGCCTTTCAAAAACCCATAATAGAACGCAAATTGAATATGGTTTTATGCCAGTGGGTTTGTCAGGGGGTCAGGACATTAGGGGCTCAGTATTAAAGCAGAGCCCAATGGTCAGTAAAAATGTGAAAATGGCAGGAAGAACTATGAAGATGATGACACCAATAGGTTAGTGCTTCCACTACCAGCAATAGTTCTTTGTCATATACCACGTAATTTAATTCTGTAAGGAAGTTTTATGTGAAAATATCCTTCAGGTTGCTCCTTTCCATCTTTGCTCACCTGTAACTGAGAAGCAGCAATAGCAAAGCTGGAGGTATCACTAACCACTATAAACTTTATATAGATCCACGTGATAAAGAACTGACGTGAAGAGAAAAGTGCACTTCACATCTTGGAAGGCATCCTTCAGTTCAAATGACCATTAAAGGGTTTTGGCACCGCTGGCCTTATACTAGGGGGAAGCAACCTCCAAAAAGATTGGGAGTGAAATTTTTAAGGAAGGTACATGTCCCCAAAAAGCTTCTCAATTTCTTGACTGAAGTTGGTGTGGCCAATCATGAATAACATTCTCCTTGTGTGGAGTGACTATGTGGCCTTTTTTGAAACGATGTTTACTAGGAAGGTGACATAGGACTTGAAAAGCTTATAATTACTATTTTTCAGGATCAGATTTGCCGCCCTCAAATGTTCAACCACTCGCCGCAGGTGGATCTCATAAGATACTTGATCAGAGGAGTACACAGGAATTTCATCAATATTACCACAGTGCGCACACCCAACCACTCTCCTAATGTCACATCAATACAACGGTGAAAAATTGCAGGTGCATTCTTGAGACCAAAAACATGACCCAGAATTTAGAAATCCCTTTCTTAGTACAGAATGCAGTGAGCCATTTCTGCACATTCTTGATGCAAATCTGATTAAAAGTATTCAGGTATTTTAATTTGAATGATTTTTTAGCTTTCTCCACATAAAAAGCAATCTGTGCCTCCACCAGAATAGGATGAAGATCAGTTATGGTGATATTATCCATTTCGCCATAATCTACACAAGGGCATAGAGTACCATCTTCCTTTTTCACAAAGAGAAGTGGTTAGCATACCATAGAGGTACGCTGAAATATGGCTCCCTTCAATAGCTGCTTTCTACCTAAACATCTAAGGCTGCCTCTCCTCATGAAGTCAGGGGGAAGCTTGGGGAAGAAATTTACACCTGATCAACTGTGAGTTTGAAGTCGCAACCAAACTCTGAATGGTCTGGTAAGATGTTTTTGAAAGCCAAAATAAAGATAAAGATTTCAACCCTTTATAAACAGAAAGACAATGGTACTTCTCATGTGGCCTTCAGTAGAGGTACAAGATTTAGTTTGTGTATCTTAAGCCATTGGGGCAAATTGCCCTAAGTGTTGACTTAATACAAAAGGATTACTAATTTTTACTCACTTTTCAAGAACAATGTCAAGGTATTAGCTTTCAAGTTGGTCTAGTAATGAATTTCCGCCACTATTACACTCCCAAATAATTGGGTACAGGATATCTTTTGATTGTCAATAATTGATCAGCCAAGTTTTTATTGTGAACTTGATAAACAACTAAATCCAGAACTTTCAGGGTGGGAATACCATGGGAGGCCCTTGTTCTATCCATTCCGCCAGAAAATAGTTTAACTCAAGGTAGTCAGCTAGTTCTTGGATAACAAATTTTAAGAGGCCCCAGTATCAGCCAAAATAGTGTTTCTGAATTTCCCTAAAGAGGGATAAAGAGTAGCAAAAAGCAGAAATCAACCAAAATGTTTTTTATTAAGAACAAATAAAGCCAACAGTTCCCCAGTAAGACCTTCATCGGGCATAACCATGCCACCAGGATAAGTATTTCGTCAGAAAAAAGAGAGTGATATTTATTCCACTCTTACCACTGAAGATAATTACCCAAAAACTCTGCAGTAGCATTTTCAGGAAAGCGGCAGACAAAGTTTAATCCGCCTTCCAGTTGGGATACAAGAGTACCCAGAAGGCAAGTCAGAGTGCCAGAGGCACTGCTGCTCAGATGACGTTTAGATGGGCCAGGAGGTAGGTGAATAATGAGCGCTGTCAGGACACAATAGTGAGAAGCAACCCAGCGAAAATCCAGGCTGTTTCAGATCCAGAGCCTGCAGGCTCAGCTGTGGAGAAATGTTGAATTGGGACGTCAGGTTTGGGTTTCCCTGTGAGGGGGGTTGAAATAGAGCTATCAGCAAGAGTTCAGATTCTCACCCAGAGCGGGGAGAAATTTGACCACAAAGTGCTGATATTCTGGTGGCAGATTGCTTTCATGAGGGGAAAAGATTTTAAGAGGTCTTGAATGTAGTAAACCCAGTTAACAGTGGAGGGCAACAAAGTTGTTAAATACACTGCAACGGCCCAGTCATAGAATACCCCATAATTCAACATTAGCTGAAGTTACAGGATACTGTGAGAATAAGTTTATAGTAAAAATTTACTTCAAAATAGGGAATCTTATTTAAATTTTTATAAAGAAAATTGACCGTCAATCCTACCTGTGTGGGACAATTTCTTAAATGCTCAGTCGATTTGGGGAATAACTTTGGTCTGAATGGAATGAGGCACTCAATTGTCCAACCTAAATTTGTGGAACTTTGAGTGTGGGGTTATTTAATTTAACCAACTTCAAGGGTGTCAGCAACGGGCTGGGTCATCATTGGTTAGTTCTTAGACGTTTGAATCGCAGTCTTGTCACAATTATGCCAATTTGAGTAGTGACGTCTCACTCAACATGTAACGGGAGCCTCCAAGGACCATCTCATTTAGGGATGGTTCCAAGTGGTCAGAAATGGGTTCATGATGCCCAACCCACCCGCACCCGATCACTCTGGGGCCCATTATGACTTTTGGGGTTTGGCAGATTAATGGTTTGATGCTATAGGGGAAGGTTTACTGTTTTTAACTGATTTCGCTGAATTCAAGATCAGCCTAGTGAGGGAGCCACCACATCCATACAACGCTGATTTTTACAGCTGAGACTTCAATGCAGAGTTTTTCAATCCATCACATCAATTCTTAGGTTTTAACATAGGGATGGGCAACGGAACCTTTAGAGGGTAAGCCATAACCCACCACTCATTTACCACATGGGCAAGGTCACCCTGGGAGATGAAGGGGTTTGCTGGCTTCTTTGTACTCTTCTTGGAAGGGAAAGGGAAAAACACCTGGTCCAAGCGCAAGGGGCGCTCCCCCAGACTTACAATCATATTTAACATCATATTTTAATAATAGCCCTTTTAAAACCTCTTACGTTTGGCAAATCATACTGATGGTCAAGTGCGGGTTATCAGGGATAATATGATAAATTGAAATCAGATCAAGGCTGGATTACCAAGAGCTTATAATTGGCTCATTTTACTTATGTAACTTCCATTAAAAATTTATTTTTGGTCTTCAACGGCAAAATATCCTATCTAATAGCTGGCTGATAGTTGGTAAACATCACCATCACAGTAGTCCCCATCAACAAGGGTTCATCTGGCTCCATTAAAGAGGTTTTGGAGAAAAGGTTAGATCATAAGTTGCATTAATTTAAGTTTTGGGGCTAGACTCTTTCTAACCCTCAAATTCCTCCAAACTTGAAGAAATCTCAGTGGGAAGCATTGCCACATTCAAATAAAAATCATCGTTTTTAGGAGCTATATTTTTAGGTATCTTTGCAGGTGAAAGCATTGTGGCTAATTAGACTTATATTAATATAAGACTCAGGGTTAGGACCCCTTATATCCCTCAATTTTCTCCAAAGCTAATGGTATGGAAGGAAAAGATTCCTCCCATTTCAAAGGAGCTCTTGAGCTTTTAAGGGCAGTATTTATAAGGGCCTCAACTGGTGGAACAATTACATTCAAATATCCTGCCATTTTTCTGTTTGAGGCGGGTAAACCACTCCAAATAGCTTAAATCATATGATTAAAGTTGATAGGGGAGCCTGACATACCAAAGCGGTTCTTGTGGAAATATCCAAAGTTGCATGGAGAAATGACATTTTTAACTATGTCAGACAGAGGTAGGGTTGGCAAGATCACAGAATTCATTTAAATATAACCTTAACAAGCGTCACCTGATTCAGAGAAAAGAATTCATAGAAGGTTTGGAAGGAAAACACGTCTGGATGACGTGCTTCCAGAAGGTGTTTCAAAACTTATATGGTTTTTATAAAAGCGGTTGCTCCTGGAACACTGTAAAGACCCAGTCAGCTGCCCTGGGGGACAGTCAATACAGCAGATCAACACTGAGAGAGGTTGGATATAGTCAGTATATTTTTATCAGTAAAAGCTCTTAAAGAAAAAGGAAGCTAGCGCCTGTTCATTTCTAGTATAAAATTCCGAGGTAGATCTCAGAATAATAACAACAGGATCCCAAGGGGTCCAAAACCATTTTGTATGATCAGGAAGGGTATATATCCCAGTTGACAATAGCAAGAATAACGCCAAGCTGTACTAAATTCTAGCCAAAAAATAACTCTGTGTTGAGTAGTATAGTAACAGTAAAAAATGGCTAAACCCCCAATTAACATTCAAGGAGAGTGTAAGGAGAATTTCTATAACTTTTGTTTCCAACATGGTGGTGCACAGTGCACAGAGCCAATGCACGGAAACTAGCCATTATTACCAAATAAACAGGAGCCCAGCATAGGGTGCTGGAACAATAATAACTCAAGGAAAAGAGTGTGATTATTATAAAAATTACCGCACCAAAAACGACGCAGTGCACAAAGAGGGAAGGGGTAAGCGTCCCAGGTTGGAGGGAACCTGGGCAGACCAAATGTGCACTAGGGGCAAACTGGATCATATGTAAAATTATATGGTGAATGTAGCATGAGACCTCCTTGATGGGGTCTGCACACAGGATCGTTCAAAATAACATAAGTTAAATGAGAAAAATGGGAAATGTTTACTGGGAAGTCGACTGACAAGGAATGTTGGTCATGGAAAACATAATTAAACTTCTTCAGGGTAAATTGGAGTCTGCCAAAGTGGTCTTAAGCACTGATCTACCAATAGGCAAACACTACCATCTAAATTGGTAGAAAACACCAAAAATGACTTCACTCAAGTAATCAATTAAAGTTGGATCTGACCCAAATGCATGATTTCATAAATGAAACAGGTTTTGAAACCCCGTTCCTCAACTAGCCAAATTGAACCATCTTCATTAATTGAATAAATCATCCGTTTTAATGCCTAGACTGATGTTAGGGGCTGGGCGTTAGGCACCTCACTAGTACCAACCTGAGCATACTTGACTCGTACCCAGCGTTGGTCTACTGTGTGCCTGAGGTCAGGAAGGGCCTGAAGCTTTACCTTTTGGGCCTCCTGTCACCCAGCCTTATCCTTAGGGTTGGTCCCCACTATGATGTCATTTAACCATGACATTACCCTCTCCTCTTGATGGGGCTCAACCCCCCTCCAGGGGCTTTCACAAGGGAAAAGTTCTTGTGGGCTGGGGCCAACTTCATGGTGGCAACAGTCGATTTTGGGTTGAGATCCAGCAGCCTGGGGAAAACGCTTGTGGAAGGCTTCAATCAGATCTTGGGCATTCACACAGTCGTGCGCTGGAACCCAACTGTTCTCTGCAGCATCAAAAACCTTCCAAGATACTAGGTACTCAAGTCTTCTTTTAAAACGGCGGGAGGCAACTATTTCTTCCACTTCCCACTCTGGCACCCCATCTACGAGATAGGCCTCAGGAGTCTCTGGTGGAGGCCCTCAAACAACGTCAATTTGCTCTCATTGAAAACAGAGAAGATCCAAAATGAAGAGGGAAGATCTAACTGGTATGATGCATGGCCTACCTTTCTAACCACGCAGTAAGGGCCAATTCTCTTTGGTCCCAGCTTCTTGCATGGCTTCTTGATAGGGATGTTATGAGCATCAAGCATCATGAGATCCCCTTCCTTGTACGCAAGACCCACTCTACGCTTAACATCAGCGTTCTCCTTATAAACTTGCATTGCCGCCTCCAAACTTGTGGAAACCCCCTGGTGGACCTTCTTGATAGTCTTGGCAAAGTCCACCACCGCTTCAACCTTAGAACCACAGCTGGGCTCCATGTTAAAGGCGGGTTTAAAGCCATGGCTGGTAAAAAAGGTGAACAACCAATAGAAGAATGCAAAATGTTGTTGTAACTGAATTGGGCCATAGGGAGGTGAGAAAACAAATCTGAATGATTCGCAGCGGTGTAACACCGCAGAAACTGTTCCAAGCACTGATTTACTCGTTCTGTCTGCCCATATGATTGGGGGTGATAGGAAGTTGAAAGGCAAGGGAGAATCTGAAGAGTCTTACACAACACTTCCCAAAAGACGGAGGTAAACTGGGGGCCTGATCACTGATAATTTCTTGGGGAACCCCATGAAGCGCAAACACATGAGTGATGAAGAGCCTAGCCATCTCAGCCGCAGTTATTGTAGTTCTGCAAGGAATAAAGTGGGCGAACTTTGTGAACCAGTCCACCACCACCATGATGGCATCATAACCATCAGAGTCAGGTAATTCCACAATGAAATCCACCGAGGGGGAAGTACAGGACCCATCAGCCTTTTGGACTGTACCAACAACCCCACTAAAGGTTGATGATAGTTCTCATCTGATTGCAGACCAGGCACTCCTTACAATACCGCCCCACCTGAGCAGGCAATTCCTTCCAATTGTAGGTGCGATGTATCAACTCCAAGGTCTTTGCTTTCCCTGGATGACCAATGGTGATTCCATCATGATGGTCCCGGATGATTTCCAGGCGCAGTGGCCCAGCAGGTACCCAAAGGCGCCCCTGAAACCACACCATCTCATCCTTTACGTGATAGCTCCTGGATAGGTCCTCTTGATATAAAGCGCTCTTAGCAAGAACCAAAGTATATTCGTCTGACACCAGCTGAGAAAGGACAACCTTTCTGAACATACCATATTCTTCCACGTTTTCCAGAGGTGCAAGTGCTGGCCCGTTGGCTGGGGGAGAGGAAGTTGCGACAGAATTTTATTTGGAGGAATCATCACATGTGTGTTGTGGACTTCTACCTTCTTTGGATCAGGAGCTAAAGCGGGGTTGCGGCTTAAATCATCCTCCAAACCATTATCCTTGCCCTTGGTGAATTCATAAGAAAAGGCAAATTGGGCAAGGGTTCATGCCACCAGGTCTGTCATGGGGTTAGGACATGAGGACACAGTAGTACAACAGGACACGGTGATCTGTATGTATGCAGAATGGTTGGGTAGAGCCATGCAAGTGGTGACGCCAATATGTCAGCGCCTCCACCACTGCTAGTAACTCCTTGTCATAAACGGCGTAATTCAACTCAGGCAGAGACATTTTCCTAGAAAAATATCCCACCGGATGCTCTATCCCCTCTTCGCCTACTTGTAACAAGGCAGCCACTATGGCGAAGTTGGAGGTATCAGTAGACACAACAAACTCTTTGGAAGAGTCGACATGGTGAAGGATGAACGTTTACAACAGGGTGCACTTCACAACTTGGAAAGCATCCTCCAAAACGGGGGACCCTGAAGCACTTTTGCACCACTAGCCCTATACAAGGGCGCTGTCACCTCAGAAAGGTTTGGCATGAACTTCTTGAGGAACTTACACGTCCCACAAAAACTCCTCAATTATTTTAAAGAAGTGAAGATAGGCCACTCACGAATCGCCTTCTCCTTGTCTGGAGTTAACATGTGTCCTTGGTCAAACACGACGTTGCCCAGAAAAGTGACCTGGGACTTGAAAAATTCACATTTACTGATCTATAGCATAAGGCAGACGGCCCTCAACCTCTCCACCACTTGCCAAAGTTGTATTGCATGAGACTCCTGATCAGGGGGAAACACCAGGATATCATCAATGTAGTCAACCGCGCATACCCCCAACAAGTCCCCAACGCAGCATCAATGCGGCGTTGAAAGATGGCAGGGGCATTCTTAAGCCCAAAGGGCATGACCCGAAACCGAAATGTCCCTTTTCTGGTACAGAATGTGGTTAACCACTCTTGTTCCTTTTTAATCCGAATCTGATTGAACGCACTGAGGCAATCCAGCTTGTAGAAGACCTTCGCCTTCTCCACATAGCGTGCAATCTGTGAATCCAAAGGGATGGGATGGAGGTCTTGTACAGTAACGTTATTGAGGTTCATATAGTCTATGCAGGGGCGTAGAGTACCATCAGCCTTCTCAACAAAGAGAAGTGGTGAGCAAACAGGGGAGTTCCGCTGAAAAATCTCGCTTTTGGCTAACTACTCCTTTACCCACACATTTAACGCCTCTTCCTCCCAAACGGTCAAGGGGTAAATGGTAGAAGAGATATGCACCAGATCCACTGTGAGTTTGAAGTCATAGTCATACTTATAATGATCAGGTAGTGCGTCAGCTGAAGCTGCATCAAAGGATGATTCCAAACCCTTCAAACAAGAAGGTAGGGGAACCACCACAGTGGTCTTCAGCATAGAGGCAAGGCTAAGGGTGTGAAGGTGGGGCCAGTGGGGCAAGTCGCCCTGAGCGTCAGCCTCAGACAAAGGAATAACTAGTGTATGACCATTCTTTAATGTTAGGGAGAGGGTATTTTTTCAAGTTGGTTTTGATGTCAAACTTCCGCCACCACTCCACTTCCAAAATGATAGGGAACAAGAGGTTTTTGACAGCCTGGAAGTGATCAGACAAGTGGTACTTGCCAACCTGATAGTCCACTGTCCCCATAATCTTCAGAGTGGGAATACCTTAGGGACGCCCCTCCCGTAACCATACCACCTAGCAAGTAACTCAGCTCAAGGTAGTCGGCTAGGCTTTGGTCCATAAAGTTATTAGAGGCTCCAGTATCCACCAGTACAGTGGTGCTGAATTTCCCTAAAGGGGATAAAAGGGTAGCAGTCAGTAGAAAAAACCCCAAATGGTCTTAATTAATAGCAGACAGCGCCAGAACATCACCAAAAAACTCATCATCTGTCATTAGCACACCATCAGGGTATGTTTTTGAATCATAGATGGGGGAAGATAGTTGGCCAATCTTACTACTGAGGCCACATACCCCACCATGCCTTCTGCAGGTGCATATACTTTATCATATTTAAAACGAAGTTCTTTCTCCACTTCCTGAGTGCCACAGATCATGGTAGGGGTCAAACGAGGGTTCTCAGGGGTTGTTTGATATACTGGAATAGGGTTACAGCCAGGCCATAAAAGTTATTAAACTGCTCAGAGGTTTGGATAAGATTTTCGTCATAAAACGCATTTTTAGATGTGTACGCCCTATTCCCCCAACTACAACAGAATGCCCGGCGTTATCCAAGGACAACACCCCCAGGCCGATCTGCACCAATTCTACCAGCATCATCTAAACAGGCTGGCGAAAATAAATTCATTTATTGGAATGGAAATTGATTAATTTGGTGGAAAGTTGGGGAATCACAACTTTCAGACCAAAAAGTGTCCATATCCAACAGGTACGAGCACAAAGGGTGGGTACTTTCTAGTTGGATGCAGCCATAATAATGCCAAGTTTCTCCAACTTTTGGAGAAAAGAGGAAACATCAGTGCGGCTGATCACAGCCAAAGCCCACAGCTGGCACCCACCGTTTACTCTTTGGAAAAGTCCCACATGTGATAAAGTCCATGCACATAAAAATAAAGGTTTATTTTACTAATGTAAGGAGAGTGTCTATAACTTTTGTTTCCAGCATGGTGGTTCACAGTGCACAGAGCCAACGCACAGAAACTAGCAGTTATTACCAAAGTTACTAAATCCCAGCAGAGGGTGTTGGATCAATAATAACTCAAGGAAAAGAGTGTGATCATTATAAGAATTACCACACCAAAAATGACGCGGTGCACAAAGAGGGAAGGGGTAAGTGTCCCAGGTTGGAGGGAACCTGGGCAAACCAACGGTGCACTAGGGGCAAACTGGATCATATGTAAAATTATATGGTGAATGTAGCGCAAGACCTCCTTGATGGGGTCTGCACACAGGATCGTTCAAAATAACATAAGTAAGCAGGAAAAAGAGAAAATGTATATTGGGAAGTCGACTAACAAGGAATGTTGGTCATGGAATACATAATTAAATTTCATCAGGGAAATTCAGAGTCTGCCAAAGTGGTCTTAAGCACTGATCCACCAATAAAAACACTACCATCTAAATTGGTAGAAAACACCAATACTGACTTCACTTGAGTAATCGATTGAAGTTGTATCTGACCCAAATGCATGATTTCATAAATGGAATGGGTTACAAAACCCCATTCCTCAACTAACCAAATTTAACCATCTTCATTAATTGAGTAAACCGTCCATTTTAACGCCTGGGCTGATAAAAGTGGGCGTTAGGCACCTCACTAGTACCAACCTGGGAATACTTGGCTTGTATCCAGCGTTAGTCTACTGTGTGCCTGAGGTCAGGAAGGGCCTGAAGCTTTACCTTTTATACATCCTGTCACCCAGCCTTATCCTTAGGGTTGGTCCCCACTATGATGTCATTTAACCATGACAGAGATCCCCATATGGATGACTCTCAACCATGTATAGTAAAAAGGTTATTTGACTATTTTAAAGAGAGTGTCTTTAATTCTCTAGTTCCCTGAGAGGTGGTGGAGAATGCACAACCAAACAACTAGTGAGCAACCTGCTAATAACAGAGGAATGGGTCACCACAAAGGTTGCCAGTACCCAGAGAATCCAAGGAAAGGGTGTACAAAATTTTGTATATTACTAAATGCACTAAAATTGTGAGAATTGGATAGACGCCGAGGAGTATTCTATCAACAAGTGAAGATCAGAGTCTAGGTTCTTTGGTGCCTTGATCTGGAGGAGTCCAGGCTCCCTAAATGAGGAAATAGAATCTTTAGATGGTTTATGTCAAGATTCTGATATGACTGTACAATAAGCCCTAAATAGCCACGGCGGATTGTCTAGAATCCACCAACCATGATTTACAGTGTACTAATATTTAAGCGCTTTGGGATGAGGTGATATTGGGTCAGAAAGGGTTATTAATGGGTCACCTTCAAATAAGGTGATAAGGCTATGTTGACATTTGACAAATATTGAGCAGATTGCCTCAAAATTGAGGCGATAGGGAATTTAAGAATACCATACTCTGCCGGAGCCAATGTTAATATGGCAGAACTGAATAGTCTATTCCAAAGGAGCATTATCAACCAAAGTTGCTGATATATAAGCAAGATAGATGATTGAAGGGGGATGTTAATAGGAATTTGAAGAGCAGAGCAGAAGGCATCTGCTAATATTAAGTTAAACAAAAAAAGTTGAGTGGGGCAATTCGTCAATGTTTATTAAAGCTATAAGTTGTCTCAGGGATAACATTCTTCATATCATCTGTCTATTGCTCAGTGGGCTTTTACCCTGTACAACCCTCTCAGTGTTCATTACCTATATCGCTAAAAATTATAACAGTGGTGCTTACTACTGTGGGCCTGTTGATCAAACCACCAAAAAATTAAAAATTCTCCAATTGCCAGCTATGTTGCATCAAGTCTTCTTTAAAAAAACCCTCATGTCACACTGCGCCATCTGAATATGTGGAACTTAAGCTTGCTTTAGATGCAGTGCTCAATAAGCAGGATAATCTCCTTCAGGAACAGAACAACGTAATGAACTTTCTTGACAACATGTTCAGTCAAATTAGGATCCTTGGTCAACAAAACAGGCAACTTGATAATTGCCGGATAACACTACTAAATGACTGCATTGCGCAGAGTGGAAGTTGGATGATACCTACCAGCCCCCTTATTGGGAAATGGGCAAATGACAAAGGACTGCATGGGGGAAAGTATATTATGGGGAACATGACACTGTATGCCCAGTTGAGGAGCTTTTCACTGAATCTTCAGGAAGAATGAACTACTCTAATCAAGAGGAAAGCTACAGAGATGATTGTGTATCAGAGCAATTTCCCCAAGTAATGGCTGTACTGTCTTTCAAAGGGGCCCACCCTACCACTAAATCAGCGGAAAAATTATCCGCCACTGTCCCTACTGGTCCAGCTCCTCATCAAGATACTGCTTATGAGTTTTGACCCATTCCTCAGTATGCTCCAAATGGTCACTTTTATGAGCAAGAGAAAGAGTTTTGCATTGAAAAGCTGCCTCCATTCAATTGTGATGGGAATATATACAGTTTCTTTAAACAATTAAGTATGCAGCGGAAGGAGCCTCAGATTGTCATAAAGCTAAATTGTTAATATCTTCCTTGGATGTTGGGAGTGCTGACCAAGTCACCTGCTATCTTCCAAGCAGTACCATTACATACCAAGAAGTGAAGGATAATGTGCTGCAATTGTTTGGAGGTATTTCAAAGACGTCGCAGCAAAAGGAAAAATTTTTGACCATTGGGTTCCAACGTAATGAGACCCTCATTGCATTTACTGATTAATTCATGGTAGAAGCCCATGTGCTGATTGGGTCAGGGACTTTATCTGAATACAATGTATGCATTGCGATGACCTCTGCTTTAAAGCCATACTGCAAGCTTTACAATGTCATGACTCTGATTTTGAATGACGATGTACCCCTGCTCAAGCTTGTTCAGTTTTTGCACCATTTATACGCTACCTTTCCTCCACCCAATAAAGAGCGGAAACATCCTGCCGTCATTTCTGGATCTTCTTATTTGTGGGAAATCGCCGTCATGTTCAGCTCCCATCTAGTAGCCCCCAGCCTTAATATAATCATGTGCCTCAACCTCAGCTGAGTTACCCCCAGCAGTTTAACTTCTGCTACAAAACTGCTTATGAAAATTGTCAGCAGCCCAACTACCAACCTAACCTAATTACACAAATTTTCAGCAATCACCCTATTGACCTGTCCCTGGTTATGCCAGTTGTTAACAATCAAACTATCATACTGGCCCTTGTTATGAGAACCAAGGAGGCAGACCCTATGGGGCTAATTGTTTTAAATGTGGTTGACCCGGCAACCTTACACGAATTTTCCCTAACCATTTAGTTAACTATAAGCAACAGTATCATTACTACCAGGGTTCAGATGGAGCGGAGTAGAGATGAGACTCTCTACTTCCATTATCCCACACCCAAATGTCACCTCTGAACCTATTATAGTGTATCTAAAGGAAGTCCCCCAATACAATGATGGGTTTTTATACCAGCAACCAGTTAGAGGAGTAAACATAATGACATGGGTGCAATCCAAGGCCACAGCGGATGAAGGACCTCATGAGAAAATAAAGCCATACAACTGTCAAATGTTCAACCAAACTTCTTCAGAAAAGCTGGATCCAACCGCAGATGCACCTTCCCTGAAAGATGTAAACGTCGCCCTTCTAGTAGACGCTATTGCCAAAGAATACATAAAAGCTGGTGAGGGGATCATAATCTTTCTTGGGAAAAGAGAACCCTTTAATTTCCACATATTAAACATTCAATATTCTTCTTATTCTGAGTGTACATACTGTGACATTTTTGTAGCAAAAAATTGAGTTTGCGCTATAGTAGATACGGGTGCCCCAGTCAACATAGTTTTACTAAGTTGGTGGTGAAGTTGACGTTAAAGCCTGATGTAGAACATAGAAAGGTATATGGGACCGCTGGAGTGGAAAGCACAGTCTCTGGAGTAGCGTATAACGCACTACCTTTTCATTTTGGGTCAGTTGTTGTTGTAGCCCCATAAATAGTTTTACCAAACAATGTTTATGACATTTTTTGGAACTGCTTTTATGCAACACTTCAGGGTTGTCATAGATATGATGGTGGAGACCTTCAAAATTCTGGGGCAGCGGATCCCAATTTACTTTACCTTTAGTGGAGTGGCAAAGGATCCGGTGCACATGGGTCATATTAACCTTGCATACAGTGATGGATTGATTCCAGTTTGTACCATTGACTAAAGAGCAAGACCCAGGCCCTTCCCCAGCAGATATATGAATATCAACGGCTGCCACTCAAAGCTGCTGTACATATATCCATGCCCTTCAGACACCAAGTAATAGTAAACATTGAGTTAGAGGTGGAGAGGCCAGTCAGGCTTTTTGGGTAGATCATTGGGCCTTATCAGCAAATGCAGCTTGAACCTCATGTAGCTCCAGGCATTATACTACCAGGACATGGAGAGATCAGGGCTTTACTAGAAAATCTACAGTACAACCCATTGCAAATCTGACAGCATCAAACAATGGTGTATTTATACTTGACTTCAATTGAGGAGGTCTTTGGGTTCACAAGTTTGGGTCACTGGATGAAATTGGTCTACTCATTGAGCCGCAGTCTGGCATGATGATGGTGGTACCACAGAAGGATTTGATAGGGTTATCAGAAGAACAAAAAGTCAAGTGGTAGCTTTATTTCGAAGCGTAAGGAGATTTTCACCATCAATGACCACAATTTATGGTGCAATCAGGGAGTATTTCATTGAGTGGACACAGGGGATCATCCCCCCATAAGGTCTTAGCTGATCTGATAATCAGGGTCAGTTGAAAAAGTTATCACTGAGGAAATTGATAAGCTTCTGGATCAAATGATGCTTGAACCATATGAGAGTCCGTGGGCTTCACACGTTCTGATTGTAAAAAAGGACGGTACCAACTAGGTAGTATTAGACTACTGGAAGCTCAACAGTATTACTAAGAAGGACTCATGTCCCTTGACTCAGATTGCCAATGCCTTGGATTATTTAGGAGGAACTCGCTACTTCTTAGCAATGGATCTGATATTGGGTTACTGGAAAATTGAGTTGCCCACAGCAGAACAGAATAAATGCGCCATAGACATCCAAGGGGCTTTTTCAAATGACACATATGCCTCAAAGGCTATGTAATGCCGAGATACATTTCAACGAGCTATGGACACTATCCTTGGTGACCTGAAGCTGTTGTGCGTCATTGTGTACCTCAAAGCATTTATGTTTTCTCCCAAACTTTTTCTGAGCACTTTGTATATCTAGCAGAGGTATTCTTCCAGCTCGCTGAGGCAAACATCAAGATTAAGACTTGTATATGTCACTTCTTCAAAGACCATCTGGAATATCGGGGGCTGTGGTAGACCCAAAGGGGCTGAAACCACAGCTGGCCAAGGTGGAGGCCATATGAAAAATGACTACTCCAACCAGTAAGCACAATATACAGGTATTTTTGGGAATGGTTAGCTACAACCGGCACTTTTTCCCTAATTTCAGCTGTATTGGGTGCCCAATATTTGATTTATTAAAAAAGGATGCCACGTTCAATTGGATGAAACGCTGTCAATGCTCCTGATACACAGTTTGGATGGCGCTGATCAGTGCGCCAGTGCTACGCTATATGAGCTTCAATAGAGAGTTTATTGTCCAGACGGATACTTCTCTTTCCACTGTAGGGGCAGTCCTATCCCAAAAAGATGATGAGGGGGAGGAGTACCCAGTGGCGTACTACAGTTGGAGCTTGAATTGCCATGAACATAATTATACTGTAACCTGCAGGAGTGCTTAGTGGTGATCTATGCATATAAGCAATTTAGGGTGTACTTGTATGGGGTGAAGTTTAATGTTGTAACAGATATTGCTTTGTTATGCTGGCTGCAGAACCTCAAGGAGCCTGTAAAGCCACATAGCCCAATAGGCCCTTAAGCTGCAGGCGTATGACTTCAAGGTCCTTCACCAACATGGAGCCAAACACCAGAACGCCAATTGTTTGTTGAGATTGCCAACAGTTGCTGTCACAGCAGATTTTAGTGATGTGATGTATGAAAAAATGCTCAACATATAATATGACAATGAGCTGCCTTAAGTCATAAAGAAACTAAATGAGATGCAAAATAATACTTTTCAGCAGAACGGAGAGTTTCACAAATGAATTGGAGACTTCTATGGTGAGCTTCCCGTGACCCTCGTCATGGCCTAGTATTATTATGAGTGCACATAAGGCAGTCAGACATGGTGGCATGCGCAAGATGTTAGAGTTGTTGCGCCCTCTGTATTATTGGAAAAGCATGAACTTTAACGTGCTTGAAACCATTTCCTGCTGCCACAAGTGACAAGTGTAAAAATCGTTCTGCCAGAAGACTCCATGCCAGTGAGTGAACCCACATTTTGCTTGGCATATGGCTTCCCTTGATGTCATTGGCCTCTGCCAATGGGAGCTAACCAGTCCAAATACATTCTGGTGGTGATTGACCACTTGACCAGGTGGGTTGAAGCATGGGTGATATGGAATTTTGGGGGCAGTCACAGTGGCCAAGTTTATAATGGAATGTATTATCCAGCAACATGGCTGCCCTCAGTTCATTATTACCAATAATGGAACCAACTTCACCTCACACATCATCCCAAAGTTGAATGGCTGATGAGCATCTGCGGGGATCTGACAACCCCATACCACCCCAAGTCCAACAGGATGGTTTAGCAAGTTAATGGTACCTTGGTAAATATACTTCAGAAATTAGTAACGGACTGACCTTCTGATTTGAGTTCCCTCCTTTCCACCGCTGTTTTTGCATACAACATCAGCTACAACTCTGCCACGGGTAAGAGTCCCTTCCAATTACTATATGGACGACACCCTGCTCTTCCAGAACTGCTTTATGCTTGTGTAGAAGATAATGGCGGAATGGACCCCCAACATTATTTGACTAACCTAGCGGACACATTAATCAAGTTGCAAACTGAGGCATACTCCTTCAGTCTGGCTAAGAAAATAAGGAATCAGGACATTGATTGGGAATGGCGTAGTGGGCTGGATCAGTTCGAAGTTGGGGATCTGGTTCTATTCCATGACCAGCATGGGTTCAGTTGGAAGCATAAATTGGCCATCATTTGAATTAGTCTGTTTGAAATCATTGATAAAACAGGTGTCAAAGCCTATATTATTAAGGATCCTGCAAGCAGTCAGATTAATAACCAAGTGCACGTGAAGTTCCTTTGGGTATGTATAAACAATGGGAGACTTATTGTCGATTCAAGGGGGTAATATCAAGATTCTGATATGACTGGATTATAAGCCCTAAATAGTTATGGTGGATTGTCTAGAATCTACCAACCATGATTTACAGTGTACAAATATTCAAGAGCCTTGAGAGGTGATATTGGGTCAGAAAGGGTTGTCATTAGATTACCTCTCTATAAGGCAATAAGTCAATGTCAACGTTTGACAGTTATTGAGTAAATTGCCTCAAACTGAGGTGATAGGGAATTTAAGAATACCATACTCTGCTGGAGCCAATGTTAATATGGCAGAACTGAATAGTCTAATCCAAAGGAGTAGTATCAACCAAAGTCACTGATATATAGGTGAGATGGGATGATTGAAGGGGGGTTGTTAATAGGAAAGTGGAGAGCAGAGCAAAAGGCATCTGCTAATATTAAGTAAACAAAAAAGTGTGGCTGGGACAATTGCTCCACATTTATTAATGTTATTAAGTCGTCTCAGGGACAACAATCTTCATATCATCTGTCTATTGCTCAGTGGGCTTTTACCCTGTGCAATCTTCTCAGCATATATTACCTATATCACTAAAAATTACAACAGTTTAGAAAAATTAAAGTGAACTATAATATTTGACACCCCCTCAAGGAGGTCTGCAAAGAGGTTTATCAAGGGACCATCTGATAAGAAAAACAGTAGGTTTCTATTAAAACAAGTCAACTAAAAAATAATGTTAGCCTTAACAAACTACTTTAAAGAATATTGAGGGAAACCATTTTCATTAAGCAAGACACTGCACCAAATTCAACCAATAATCATAACTTAGCATCCATTTAGTGCTATAGCTTAAGTAGGCTTGTGCTTGGGTGATTGGTTGAAGCTAAAATTTTTCCAGATTTGGAAATATTGTAAATCAAATGGGAATCAAATACCTGTTCTCAAAGAAAAATAATAACCTGTTATAATTAATAAAATAACTCATGTATTTCAGCGCCATAGATGCTACACTCATCCACACATCACTTGCACCCCTAGAACTAACCTGAGAATGTTTTGTTCTTACCCAGTGTTGGTCTAGGGTGTGCTTCAAGTCAGGAAGGTCCACCAACTTGGTACCCTTGGCCTTACTCCGCTCAGCCTTATTGCCACAGTCCATCCCCACAGCTTATATCACTAACCATAACAAAGACTATTGATAGACAACCAGCAGCCCTAGGCAAAAGTTGACTTGATAAATTGGCACCATGAAGAGGCAGACAAGAGCTAATTATATATAAATGATAAGAAGCTTTTGAAGTAATAAAAGCTAGTGCCTTCTTATTTCAGAAAGGTTCCTGTGGCTAAGTTTTGGTATAGTTAAAGCAGGGTTGTGAAGGGTCTAAAACAGCCAAGTACATGCAGGAAGGGTAGGGGTACTCCAGTTGGCTGTGGCAAGAAAATATAATGATATAAGCTAAGAAAAAAAAATTAAAGAAGGTGGTAAAGAGCATAGTAACTATGATGAATGGCTAACATCTACAGTTCAATCTCAAGAATAATCTTAGATGGTATACCATAAAGTATATAAAACATTTGGTCTGCTTGTCAAGAGAGAGTCTGTAACCTTTTAATTCTATGATAGTTAATGCAAGATAAAATCCAGATTAACAGAAAATTTACTATCAACACAAAGGAAACAAGTCATGGCAGATATTGCCCAACCTTGGTGGCAGATGTGCAGTACTAATAGTGATATGAAGTTCATCAGGTTACTTATGAAAATGACCTCTTGGTAAACCCAAAAAGATTTTTATTATCAGTTAATAGTCATAGGCTAGACCCCATGGTGCTTCAATCATGAGAATTCTAGACTCAATTAAAGAAAAAGTCAGAACTACATATATTTTTTAAATTATATTAAGCTAGATTTTTGGAACTTGTTAAGGAGGCTACAGCTAGGAAAAACAAGAAACTCATAAAAGCAAAAAATAGTTTTTTATTATTATCTTAAAGTAGAATAATATAAAAGTTGGTCTGGACAAGATGAACTTAAGGGAATTTAGGGTCAGGTCTTGATCCTTTCACCCTGGGACTAAGCTATTTTTGACCAATGGGATCAAACTACTATTAATAGTAGTATGATACTTTAAGTAAGGTCAAACTTGAATTTAGGATTGTAGGTGCACAGTGCTAGATTTGGTATTACTTTGTGAGGTGATTAATTTTTTGAGAGAAAATAAATAATTGTTCTATTTTTATCCACAATATATTTTACTATCTTAAAGCTGTTTTATTTATATCTTTTTTGACTCCTTTTATTTACCTGAGTATTCTTGGCCCTTATCCAGAGTTTTAAAGTATGTTTTAGATCAGGATAAAGTGTAAGCTTAATAGCTTTAAACCTAGATTCATCCTCCTTATTTTTTAGTCTATATATAGAAATTATTTCATGAGTTATGACAGAAATTTTAATAAAATAGGTCTTTTTTCCTTCTACAAGATTATCAAATAATTTGAAAAAGGTTTATCTTTTATTTTATAGTGATTTTACATATACAATCAAAATGTGACAAAAGTTAATAAATCTAATATAAACAATGGCATTTCTTTTTAATTTTGGATAAGATATTTTAGAAATATTATTTATATCTTACTATAACAATATCTTTTTATAATAGCTAATAAAGCTTGCCATTTTAAACTCTTTTAGTATGATACTTTTATTATATAGAGTTAGTTTTATATTATTACTAGAAATTTTATAGCTAAAAGATTTTATATTGGTTCTTATAGGTTATATTCTTATGGTAGTATAATATGAGCAAGGGTAATTTCATTAAACTTGTAACAAGATTATATTCTAGTTTTAGTTTCATGATAAGCTTATAGTATCACTAATCTAGGGTGTATATCCAAATTTATATTATTTTTTATGATATTCTGATCCCTAAAGATGAATAATTTATAAGATTAATCAAATCTATACCATGTATATATATTTTTATTTTAGAACTACTTTTAATCTAAGTAAGCTAATGTATAATTTATTATATCTTTTTATTAATTCTAATTCTAATTATATTATCTAGCTAGTAAAATCAGTGGGTTAGCTTTGAAATTCACTTTTTCTTTTTTTATCTCTCTTTAAAAATTTTCAATCTATATATAGAATTAAATAAATTTTATGATAATAAAGTTCAACTGAGAAAGGTTTTAGTTTTTTTATTTGAGATGGGTCAACCTTGGGACAAATATACCACACTGAGAATTTTTCTATCTAGCCAGTATATGTTTTGAACTTGTATCAAACAAAACCTGCACTAGGGTGGAAGCAGGAATTACCCTGCCAGGCTAACCACCCTTGAGAAAGGTTTTAGTTTATAAAACAATAATTATCAAAGTAATATAGTTTTAAGAAGAAATAGTTTTTAGTATCTGTATAAAATTAACTTTTATCATTTATTGTGAAGTTGCATTTAAATTTTTTTATATTGTAATTGTTTAACTAAATAACAGACTTAATTAATATCTAGTTAAACTATAGTCAATAAAACTACTTAAAATATACTTAAAAGCTAGATCTATAGCTAAAATATAATGATATGTATAGCTAACAATAAATCAGGGTTTAGCTTAGTAATTTCTTAGGATTATATTATAGTTTAAAATTTCTTTAATTTTACCAGCTACAAAAAACCAAATTAAAGATGAATTTCTGATCAACAAAAATACGTTATATGCGATCAAAGCTGCAGAAAATTACTTTGGTATGCTTTTGTCTATCGAATGCTGTTCCAGATACGGCGAGATTTTGGAATGGGACGTTTAATGAGTAGTAGTTTAGGATGCAGCTAAATAAAGATTAGCATTTTAACTGACCTATGATAGTACTCAGATTTATGCTGAGCTACTTAATTCTCTCCTCACCCCATTAATGGCATTACTAAACAAAATGTTTATATTTGGTACAAGATCTCCTATCTTAAATCTGAGGCCTTGTCTATTTCAAGCAAGATATTTTTCGAGCTGTCAAGTGTCCCTATATAAAGGGGGTTCCAGACTCCGGTACATCTCAGATGATTATGGCATCTTCGGTATGCTTTGTGTTTAAATGGCTTTTTGTATTTTATATATATTATAGATACCTTTATTTTGGAGGAAAATTATTTTACGAAAATTTTCAAAGCCTTCTTATGTGGGATTTTTTTAAAAAAATAGCTATACCAACGATATTTGATCACCGCTTGGAGGCTTGCTGCTCATAGAAATATAAAAGTTTCATTTTTATTTATAAAGTGTTCACTTTTACCTTTTTTAGTTTGCTTTATTTTTAAACGCATCTTTTTATATATTTCAATAGAATTTTATCAGTGGCAGTTTAAACTTGTGATAAATGATTTTTTGCTTTTTTTACCTTTCGTAGTTAATTTAACAGTTTTTCAGATGACTACATCCCCATTCCCAGAGCAGAGAAGCCTTCTATTTTTACATCTGAAGGTTGCAAACTTGCCCTGCGAGGAATGAAACATGCAGTTAGAAACCTTTTAGGGTATTAAATTTGTTTGTAGTTGTTATTAAAATTAGAATTGGTATGATCAAAATGAATCTTAAAGGATGGAAGCCAAGGGCTTTTATAGAAGAAGCCGAAGAATTATATCGAAGCATGAATTCAGCTTATGCTAGGTAGGTTTTGGTTTATGATTATCTAATGCTTGGTCTAGCGGTGACTGTGATACTTTGCAGCGGATTTGTCTTTCAACATTTTACCAGGTAACCAAGTGCAACTTTCATCTAGTTAATCAAGCTATAGAAACTTAAGAGCGAAATCAAGGAGAGAAAGGTTAAGTTTCTCTGGGAGATGGAAAAAGGCTTTAAACCATCAAGGATTATTAGTGCCAGAGTTGGACGGCTCGCTGATACTCTGACACTCGCACAAATTGTTGTTTGCTTAAATACTCGTCAAACGGTGACTTTGTGTGATATAAAGGGCACTAAGTTGAAGGAGCCTGTTACTCAAGACGTTTGTGAATATTACATTTTCCAACGTATGATTTCGAAACCAGATACCACCTGGCAAATTTACGGAAAAGTTAGTCGTAAGCCACTACACTTACTTTTGCATAAGAAATAGGCTATTAAATTTATACATTAGAATGACGGCTAAAGATAGTTCTATTTATTATGATAGCTGTAAGTTCTATAGTTACAAAAACTCGTTTCGTTTGACATTTCAATCAGGTGTTCGCTTTTTAATTACTTAATATGATACCAGCTAGTAAAAATAAATATGAACAAATACTTTTACTTGAGAATAGATGTCCCTGAGAAAAGTACGTTATCTTCTAAATTGTGTTAAATACTAAGCTCTTTTTCTAGCTGTATGGAAACCAACTATCTGTTTAAAGTTAATATATCAATTTTGTTTTCATTAACTAGACAATGTCAGTTTAGAAAAATTAAGTATTTTAAGCCCTATAGTTGCGTTTTAGTATAAGTCTGGTATTACAGTTTTGTTTTAGCCAAACGTTGCGTTTTTAAATGATAATGTTTTAGGCTGAGGGTTATTCCACAAAATGCATGATGCGATCAAAAAATATAACGTACCGGTGATGTTAGTAATCTCTATATAAATAAAAATCATTTTATGTATGCATGTATATATTTGACATATCTCCTATATAAATGAACCAAAAACAACCAAGCTTGGCACAGTAGTTTTATGAATTAGGTGAACCAAAAAATCTGGGTTTTTCTTGATCATGATAAGATTTAAAAATCTATATATATAACAAGATTATAAACTCAGGCAAAACTTGGGAAAATGTTTTTAAAATTTTAAATCAACTAACAACCAAAAACCTCTAACAACTTTGTCGGGACGAGGGGGAGCAACTCCTAACCGGCGCGTTATTAAATCAGGGCCCCGAAGCCCCCAGCGAGTTATTAGGCTTTAAAGGCCAAGGTAAGCTAAGCTAGGAAAAGAGATGCGAGAAACGGTAAGTTTATTCGAATAATGCCTCGAGGTATTTAGGATCTCGAGGCTAGAATTGGGATCGGGAAGGGGAGGGCTCGGGGATGGTAGGTAGCGGGAGCTAGGCGATAAGGCCTAGGCTAGGGAGATCTCGGCATCCGTTGCCGATCGAGATAGATAAATAAGGTTAATAATACAAGGGGATTGGGTTTATACTCGGCATTAGTCGCCGGTGTCGAGTCAAATGATAATTAAATATTATCGGGGCCAATCCCCGTACTTCGGATCGGGCTCAACCCAAGTTAACCCTTTCAGTCATTTTTAAAAAAATCATCCGTTTTTTTGGCCTTAAATTTGGCACAAATTTCTTAGCCGACGTTCACTCTTTTTGTAATCATTTTGGTCCTTGTCCGTAACATAAATATCTAGTGGATTTGGTCTTTGTTCGTAACATAAATTTTTGGTAAATTCAGTCCTTGTCCGTAACACGAATATTCGAAAAATGTTGAAATAAATATATGTAAATCTCATTTTTTGGACGCATATATGCGTTTTTAGATTTACATACCCCTCGGTTTTTGGACGCATATCTGCGTCGAATGATTGAAAGGGTTAATGGGGAGCCCAATTTGGCATTTGCCCGTAGGCGAGTCGTGACCCTTATTCGAGGCTTCCCCCAATAAAGGGGAAATCCCGACAAACTTACCAAAACCAATTAACTTATTGAATCAACCAATCAGTAACTACTTACTAAAACATCAAGCTTATTAATCAACCTAAAACCACCAATCACTTGGCAAAACATTGACACTATCAAATCAACCAAATATCAAACTGCTCAGTCATAACAATATACCGACTACCATTAAGAATAGATAGGATTTTCACTTATTTTATATAATTTTACTATAAAAATTGAATTTTTCAATGGATTATTGTAGTCATTTGAGATACATAAGTGTACCAAATTTCAAAGCTCTAGCTAGCCTGGAAGGTAGCTAAAAACCAATTGCAAGATTTTACTACAGACACCACAGTTAGTAGAGAAAAGCATTCTAAATTAGAAAAAAAATTTTGGGAAAAAAAACCTCCTTTAAAAAAAAGCTCTAAAAAGTATGAAATAATTGAGAACTTAATCCTACTCAATAAAACCCTTTTTGAAGTTGGCACCATATTTTAAACTGAATTATAGAATTTTGCTCATAAATATAAATTATATCTTATGTCTGGATTGGGTCCAAGTGTAAACTATAAGCAACTTAGAATAAATAGTACTGAGTATAAAAATTATAAATACATATTATAAGTCAGTTAAAATATGGCACCAACTTCAAAAAGTGTTTTATTGAGTAGGCTTAATTTCTCAATTATTTTATACTTTTTAGAGCTTTTTTTAAAGGAGGTTCTTTTTTCCAAAAAATTTTTTGAGAAGGTTCTTTTTTCATAAAAAACTTTACCCCTAGCTCTTTTCCCCTCAAAAAATTAGTGCATTTTTAAATGTGGCTCTTTTTCCTACTTTTATTAAATATTACTATCTCTATATATTGTTTTTGACCCCTTACTATTTCTCTATAAAATTAAAACTCATTGTATATCTATTATGTATAGTATCTTATAAACAAATATACTAATAATTCATTGTATTAAATTTAGTTGATTTTATTGGTCAAATTATACTAAATTTATTGATCACCATCTACAATACTCATTTTATTAAATTTAGATGATTTTATTGGTCAACATATACCAAATTTACTGATCACCATCTACAGTAATTTATTTTATTAGAGTTGGTTGCTTTTATTAGTCAATCTATATAAATTTATTGATTGCTATCTAAAATAATTCATTTTTATTAAATTCAGATGAGTTTATTGGTCAAAGATACAACAATGAGAGCCATCTATAATGATTTAAGCTTGTCCCACTATGAGCTCATACTGACTCAATTTTGAATATACTCTCCAGCCATAGGACATATCAAAAGTGTTTTGAAGGAAAAATATCTTTCTCTTGCAAACCTCACTTTTAAATCATAAGTGAACAGAACAAGTTTTGAGGGAACATCCACCTGCCAGTGAGTACTGCAACTATAGAGCAGTACACCATGGCCAAACCACCCAGCATATGGAAGTCAATCCACCCATCTGTGTGAAGCACATAGAAATGGATGGCTTGCTTGCACTGATACAATTTAATAATGAAGCACACCAAGATGGACAAACCATCTGACTGACTTCCCGCTAACCTAGGCCCCTGCATGACCAATAATGGGGAAAGCCTGAATAATCCATGCATGCTGAATAATGATTCAACAGCATGAACAATGAAGAAATGTGCAAATGCAATGAAGGGTCACAAAAAAACCCTTGCAATGAGCATGGATAATGGGACTGACTTCCCAGGATCAGTGTCCACTGATAACCAGATGACAGGAACTACCCTCAGGGAGCAAGGAGTGATGCCAAGAACAGCGGTGTCAGGGATATTCCCCACCAAACCTCAATCAGTAGAGGGGATCAGGGCCTTGCAGGGTAAAAAGATTTTTTTTAGCAAAACCAAGAAACTTGGACAAAGTATTGGTTGGATCTGAAACAGACTCAGATTTGACTAGCAAATATCTGCTGCCCAAACCAGTAGGGCAATGACAAAAAAGTTTTCTGCCAATATAAAGACACTTACTGAAGATGCTTAGAGTATTCACTTGAAGGAGAAGTTGAGCACCAGTTCTGACAAAGTCCAGTCAGGGAGGAGAATGGTCCCTAACCAAAATTGATCTGTCAACTTGAGCAAAGCATCAGGCATGATCCCCAATGCACCATTGGGTGTAATCCCCAAATGAACTCAAGTTGACAGCGGGGACTAAATCAGCCCAGAATCAACTGCCAAATCTGAATGGGCATTGGGGACAATCCCCAACAATTTAAAGTCAACGAAGGGAGCTAGAATAGCATAAAATCAATCACCAAAGCAGTATGAATCATTGGGACCAACCCTGACAGAGGCGAAGCTATATTGGGGACCAAATCTGAATGATCAAACACCTGGGAAAAGTCAGCTAGAAAAATTAAAAGTGCTACTGGAAGGGGCCAAAACCCTGACAGTGATCAAGTCAGTGGCCAGAGCTCTGGTGAAGTATACCCTGGTTCAGATGGACATGTTAGCGCATTGTGGCATGTCCACCTATGAAATCAAACAATGGGAGGCCTTTCAGTTCCCATACTCCACGGTGACTTAATGGCTCTCCAAAAACATCAAACTGGCCACCCCAGCTGTTTGGTGGGACCACAAGTTTTCCACCAGGGCAGCCAAACGCTGACTTGATACCCAAAACTTGATTGACATGGCAGTACTCTTCAAGGTGTCATGGGTTTGGATCAAAGACACCCTGGAATTGATGAAAATCCCCATGGAGAACAAGGTGATCAAAGCTGCAATTCATGAAGACTTAAAACTGGCAGATGCAAAGGCCTGGATGGACACCAGCATCAACCTTTTAAATGTGATGTAATATAACAAGACTGGTATAACAGCATGATCCACTCAAGCTGTCAGGAGCTCAGGCCTCAACCCAATGGAATTAGCTGAATACATGAAACAATTCCCAAATGTCTTGACCACCCTTGAATGGGCCAGACATACCATTCTAGTAGAAATGACACTGGAATGGTATAATACCACATTCTCCCCAGAGGAGGTGCTACTGTGGATCACAGCTGTGTTCAAGGCCACCAAGGCCTTACACTGGTCATACACCCAAATCCCACCAGCCACTGCATCAGACTTGAAAGCGGGCTGGATGAAGGAAAAAGCGGTGGAGTGGGGACCTTTTGGGGATTGGTTGCTGGAAGAGACCATTAACTGGTCTACTAATGGATTCACCCCAATGGAAATGAAATAATGATTCCAAGTGAGGACCAGTATAGACCTAGTGCATGAATGGGTGGATCTGGGGGTTACAAAACTGATTCATGAAACCCAACAAGGCTGACCTTTCCCTATTAAAAAGTGGAAAATATGGTGCAACGTTGTAACAATTGCTGAAGCTGCAGACTGGGATGCACCTCAGAATCAGTCCAACCGTGGATGGAACATGAGATTTTACCACAGGTGGCAACAGCAATGAAAGGGGTCACGACCCTGGACTTGGGCTGAGAATGGCTCAAAGTGGGGATCTACATTGAAACCATTAGGGATTGAAATAATCCTTCCTGGAACCGATGCTATCTGCCCCATATTCTGAAGGTTTCACCCCTCCAAAGCATTCTAATGGAGTGAGGAGGGAGTTTCAGCCACCATGGCATGGATATTTACAGATGGGGCTGGAATAGTGTCACAGTAAGGGACTGGTGCCAGCGTAGTTTGGTTACGGTGGAGGTCCTTCAAAAATACCTACACCCAACGTGTGGCCCAGAATCCGCCCTAAAATGGTACCAACTGGGTTTCTCGCTGACAGATGCCCTCAAATGGCAAAACCTTGAGATTAGAGTGCAAATGGCTAAGAACATCAGTTGCCAAGGTATCAGTATTCATCAAATTGAAGCATTTCTCAATTGGGGATTCAGCCTCAATGAGTTGGTAAGCTGGATTTTGAAGGGTAATACTCCCACTGATGTGCCCAAACCAAGCGCAAAAACCAAGTCCTACAGCACAGCGGCAGCACATACCAATGACAACACCTGGAATGGAGCGGAAAGCCACATCAACTATATCCGCCAGTTAATCAGTGGAGGCTTTACAGACTGCCAAGTTCCAAAATCTTTCTAAAAGATGCTATCCAAATCCGCCTGCAGCTAGTGGAGGAGGAGGAGTGGTCTGACCTGATAATGTCAATTTATCAGGAGCTCAAATTAGTCCTAGCAGGAGAAGACTTCAATCATCACTGGGTACCCAAATGGGGGTATATCAATATAGTGATCCCATGAAAATTGGACCGCAAAAAACTCCTCAAGATTGGGATCAAATACAAGGGAATTTATCTGCAAACAGAGCTGACCAGATACGCCAACCAAACAGAAAGGTGAGTAACTTTCCAAAACCTCCTAACTGATCATGAAAGGGAGTGGGTACATGAAGCGATCTGGACCAGATTATTGTACAATGGGGAAGTACAAGAATTTTGGCAAGCCGGTGGTGATTACATCACAAAGTGCCTCTGCCCCCAGACAGTGGATGCGCTCTACAAACTGGCACCCCAGATGAAGCTGAACAAGGTAGCTCTGCCCTGATTCATCTTCCTGCCCAGCCTAAACAGGGTAGTGTATGTTGAGCAAGAAGACATCAAACAAGTGTGCCAGTTCTGCTACCAGACTTGCCACAAAATGGCCCAATGCCATCACCGCAAAGGAAAAACCACTTGGGAGTATGAATATAGCCCCATTAGTGGGGTCGCCAAGGTCGGAACCAAGACTTTCCTTCAACCAAAAGCCCAGGAATGGATCCCACATAACCTAATGGAGGTCACGGACATGAAATGCCAACAACAAGAGTTGGACTTGGCACATAGGGAAGCATGGGAGCAAGAAGCGGTCAAGCGACCTGAAGCAGATGATGAGCCATTCATAAATCCAAACCCTGAATTGTATGTTATGGACAAAGGAATAGGCCCTGAACCAATGGAGCCACGCCCATCCCAAGCAGAATGCATGATCCGCGAGGAGGAAAGATGGCAAAAGGCAAACCCAAAGATTTCCCCCAAGAAGGGATGGATGTAGGATGTCGATAAATCAAAATTGAAGCCTGAAAAGCCAAAAGTGAATGCAAAATTGAATTGGAAATTGTCAGCAAAGCAACCCAAGGAGACTGGCAAAAAACCAGTTGATGCAACAAAATTAGCAAAGTCAGCCAGATGGACACCAACTAAAAAATCAAGAGCAGCTGACAAATTAAATGAAGAGGTGAGAATCCAAATGATGGATGAGGGGAAATCTGCTGCTCTGCCAGTAGGGGAAAAGGGGCACCTGGAGCTGATTATAAAACCATCCCCATTGTCCATCAATATGGAGATGGAGATAAAGACTGAATTCCTGGTGCACAGGATGCCTGGTAACATAATCCCAGTCCCAACCAACTGGCCCCAAAAGCTGAGCAATAACCCCTGCCCACCCTCGATGCCATATTCCGCCAGCAAACAAACCTCAGTATGTGACTTGATCCATAACCCAGATAACACTAATTCTCATACCCATGGGTTGGGCAGCCAGAAATGAGGATTGCAACCACAAATTCTTGGGGGATGGCGAGCATACAAATGAGGAGGAGGAAAATGCACTACTTAAAAACTAATAATAAGATTGACCTAAATTTTTATTTTAGAAAAACAATCTGGTAACCAAAAGGAAATGGTGCCAAGCTCAAACCATGACGCGATGAACCACCCATGGTCCCACCAGATAGGATATCAAGCCCTCCGGATGGATCATGTGGTGATCGTCGCAATGAACAAGAAAATAGACCTGGAATTTGTGGAGGAAACTCACGCCGGAAGGATCTTAATAGTGACAGCTACAAACAGGGAAACCAGCAAGAGCCTTTGAGAGGTGGCAGTCTATGTTCCACCAAAGCCCCGCAAAAAACTGTATCTTTTGGGAATTTTTTATTAGAAGTGCTATCTGAAGTGATGATGGTAATAGCAGGAGACCTGAACTGTTGGACAAATGTGAGTTGGGATATGTTCCCAACTAGAAAATGTTCCAACAGAAAGACTGATGAGATGCTAAAATACCTAGTCAAATCAGGGATATGCCTAATGATTGATGAAGAGGATGACGACCTGGCCAACTTAATGTGATGGTTATATGACTCTGCTGGATCCCCACAGTCTGGTTCACGCCTATATTACATCCTAGTGTCATTGGATCTCAAGCCACTGTCATCAAACAGCGAGGTCGGTATAAATGCTGAAAGTGACCACATGGTCATCTGTGTGGATATCAATCTCAACAAACCCCTGAGGCATCGCAAATGGCAGTTGGCACCGGCCATGCTGAGGGATGGGGAATGGCGCCAAACGATCAACAAGGGACTGGACTGACTGGTCGCATATCTGGATAGCCACCCAGAGTTGGACCCACTAGAACGATGGACTCAGATCAAAGCAAAACTGAAGCACAATAGCATGAAGTTCGAAAAAGTGACCACCTACAAGCAAACTGCCACCAAAAAACAGCTGAAGTCTAAGTTAGAAAGGTTGAGGCTCACCCAGCAGGACAGCAAAGACTGTTGGAGCGAGTACCAAACAACACACAAAAAGTATCAGGCCCTAATGACAAAGCAAGAAATGGAGCAACAGACCAATGCAATGTACCAATATCAGAGCTTAATGGGGATGATGACCAAAGAGGGCCTGGCACACCTCAAGGAAGTCTGAACCAAGGATAGGATAAGGGAAGTGGAGACAGCGGAAGGGGAAGTATCAACCAACCCAGAGATGATCAAGCGCGAAATCAAACAATTATATGGTGAACTTTTCTGACAATGAGAAACAAGTGAATCAGCAATGAATACCCTAATTGACCTGGCCAAGCTGGAACTGGGGGGCTGTATGCCAAAAGATGTCACCAAACTATCTGCCAAAATTTCTATTGATTAAGTTAAGTGGGCGCTGAAGGAGTTGCCAAGAATGAAAGCACCAGGCTCTAACAATATGTGTGCAGAAATATATAGTGCATTCCATGACCAAATCACACTGGAGCTCAAAGCCCTCTTTAACCACTGTTTTAAAAACAGGCAACAAATTCCGGGGGCCAGGAGACCCAAATTGTACTCTTGTACAAAAAGGGACTCCAACGACAACTTTGGAACTGGCGCCTGATCACACTATCAAATGCCAATTATAAGCTGCTAACATGCATACTATCAAATCAGCTGATGGCGACAGCACCGCGCATGCTTCATAAGGCCCAGAATGGATTCATCAAGGGCTGGAGCATTTGGGAAAGCATTGGGGCAGTCCAAAACATACTCCAGGATGCATGGGGAACCAAACATGGGTATCTTATGTTTCTCAACATGGAAAAGGCATATGACCAAGTGGCATGGTCATTCCTTCATGAGTCATTAAAAGTGGTTGGTATCCCTGACACTTTCTGAACATGGATAACAACCTTGTACTTGGGCCTGGTAACTAAGGTGATTGTCACAGACAACGTAACCAATGATATCCCAGTTGGGCAGGGGCTCTGACAAGGCGACCATATGTCACCAATACTGTTTAACTTTGAGCCAACATTTTGTTGGCAGCAGCGGACACAGAACTCTGGGGCCTAGACCACCAAAACCAAACACCACTGAAAATGCTGACATTCACCAATGACACAGTGGTAGGCATAATCTCACTGAATGACCTCCTGGGCGCCAAAAAACTTCTAGACCTATACCAGGTAGCCTTGAATGTGAAAGTCAACTTAGCAAAAACCTCAGTAATGAGGTTTGGCGTCCTGAACTTCAGCCCACCAACCAGCACAATGCCAATAATGAACTACCAGATGATCTAATACCTTGGGATACTCTTCAACAATAAGGGACCTGTGGTACTGGAAACCAAACAAGAGGTATTGTCAAGCTTATTGACCTGCATGGCATGCTGGAAGAGCACCAGACTATGCCTAAAAGAGAAAGTACAGGCAATCAACATCTTCATTCTCTCCAAGTTGTGGTACGTCGCCCATGTGCTACCAATGAGCCTGAACCTAGAGAAAAAAATCAGGACAAGGATCCATACCTTCCTGTGGTTCAAGGCAAAGGTGGCACCAATAGCACTGGAAACCCTGTCAAAAAGGAAGAGTGAAGGAGGCATGGGCCTCATGGACTTCAAGTCCCATGATCAGCGGATTTGGGCGAAATCATTTCTTAAACTAATGAAAACACATATGCGCTGCCCGACCCTATCATGGGGCATGAACTGGGAAAGAGCTCAAGGCCTCCAAGAGCCAATCTCTCCTTGTTCAATATGCAAATGGATGGCAGACCACCCACAAATGCCCTCCCAAAAAGGTACTCCATATTACTGGTGACTATGCAATTGGGCGGTGCGCCAGGGTGGATGGTCATTTAAGCAGTTGGATAAGGATACTGACCAAATCCACAGGTATGTTGAGGACCATAATTCTGCAATGATTTCTGCAACGAGCTTGGAGGAGCAAAATGAATAGCTGACAAATATGCCACCAAATTGATCAAAATAAGGTACAAATTGACACTAATTGAAAATGGAAATCTACTTCCAAAACCTGGGCACAACCAGCCCACTCAGCCCATAATCCTAAATGACTGGGCTGATAAAGGCCACAATACCAACTACCCAGTGAAGGAGTTGATTTTGGGGCTGAACTCCCATTTGGTAATGGCCAAGCATAGATCGGCAACCTGGCAGATCCTAAACTGCGCATTCAAAATGGGCAAACACAGCAGGCTGGATTATCCACACAAGGAGTGTCCCATATGCACTGAACCATAAGCAGATATTTCTCACCAATAATATGAATGCGCCATGTTCAAAAAATACTGGTCCACGACGTGGCACATCCTATTGGGCAAACTTTTACCAACAGAATTACATCCATTGCATGATCTATGTTTTATGAAAACCTTGAGAATGGCCCCAATCCAACTATGAGCCTTCATCTACCATTATTGTGTATGGGTGATTCATTCAGCTCTTGCTGCCAAGAGTTTGAGCAACGAGCACCCCCACCACAAAAGTTTGGTGCTGAAGACCATTCAGATTATATCCAATCAGCTCTGACAGATCTCCAAATTCTTGCACTTAATCCCCAGGTGTTATAAAGCCGCAATTTGGCTTTCCCCACAAGATTGTTTGTCATATGTGGTGAGGCAACTAATCAACCAAGACTCAAATGGCCTGTAAGCCTGCCAATGCTAGAACTGTGGCTAGCGATGGTGATCGCTGATCAGCAATGGTCAGAGGTGCTAGATCTCTAGTGGCCGAACTCCCAGTCTTTTACCCTCAGCCAAATCGCCTGTATTCCTCCCTTCTTTCTTACTTTCCCTAAAAATTTATTTTTAAATAAAGTATGGAGTTTAAAAAAGAGTGCTTTGAAGCTATTGCTTCACCGTTGTCAGAAAAAGTTTATCTGGAGTTATATTAGTCCTACAAGTATCCATTGCTTCTGAGCCCATTTTGATATATTTACTAAATTAATGGGCAGATACTTGCCTAATATTTACAAAAGTAAAATGGGACCTAATTTAGAGCATCCTCTATTTTTGGAGAAGATGATCATCCAAATCAGTCAAGTATTTTCAGCTTATGCACAAACAAACATAGAAAAAAAGAAAAAAGAAAAAGAAAAAAACATACATACAGTTTGAATTGATAACCTTCTTCTTTTTCAAAGTCTGTTAAAAAGTTTATATCATCAAGCCTTTCCCATCTAGTCTAATAAGTTTGATTTATCTGGATGAGTGGTTAAGGATTGTCAATTCAACTGATTAATCTACCAAATTACTCAACATTCAGCTGAATGTCCTTTCACTATCAAGTATGATAGGTTCAGTTTATTTTGCTGAGTAGTTGTGGATTATCAAATAAATTGAATAATCCATCAAATTTCTTACTTAAAACTAAACAAAAACAATAAATGTTAAATGATTAACCTTAAGGGCAAGTTAGAGTTGCAGTTTCATTTCCCAGCTCACTCTTTTTTATCACCTAAATTTAAGTAATTTATTTTAAATTTAATTTTATCTGAGGTGGGCTGACCTGGGATGATACCGCACCAATGAAGGATGAAGGGATTCAAATTAATAGGAAAGGAGAATAAAACCCTGAAAACCTCCATGCGCAGCATATGATGGGCCAGGAACTCCATGGACTGATTGCTATTTTGGTTTGGGGCATTGGTGCGCAACACCAACACAGTCATAATTGTCCCCTACCAACAGTTCATCTGCTGGGATCAAACTTGGGGGCAGTGGTAGAGGGTCCATATTCTACCACTGGGGTATCCTCCCCTCAAAGTAATTATTTTATTTATTTATGTTTCATTTCATTCAATTTTATATATGTAACTCATTTAATTCTTTCTTTTATTTAATTTATACTTATTTTATAAACTTTCATAAGTGGACTTAATTATAAACTAAATTGTTTTTAATGTATAAATAATTAAATAAAATAGTACTATTGTTAAACTAAGTTAAATTAACTAAGCGCTTTTATTACTATCAGCTAAAAACTAAACTAGCTCATAAATCTAAATCTCATCTATTCTATATATAATCTTTAATATTTTTAAATGATCTTTTTATATATCTTATGTAAAATTGAGCCAAAAGAAAAAATATGTTTAAGTAAAGGTTTCATGGTGATCAGTAAGTTTAATATTCACAGTATCAGCAATCCAGTGCTTTGCTGCTCCAAACAAGGGGCTCTAGTGAGATATGAAATAATATAGTGGTAATGAGAATTGATATTTTGGTTTGCCAAGCTATATTGGTGGTTATTCATAGATTTGACTGATTCAACCACTTCCAAAACTTATTGATGGCCCATATTGATATAAAAGCAAAAAATAAATAAGTAGTATTGTTCAGTTTTAAAGGAGCTGGATAAATTTGATATCTGAGCTTCACATACTATAACAGGGATGGGTTTTGGGTATAATAAATTATCAACCCAAGCAATGATGGGTAATTTGGCTAGTGCTTTATAAGTTCAAGTAGCAGTTTTGTATATTGTTTTGGCTGAGCAGTTTGAGGTTAGGCAGTTGATTAATATGTTCAATGATTTTGCTAAGCAATTTGGTGTATATTTGGATAATTTGATAGGCTTAATAGATTTGTGCAAGTGAATGATTATCTGGTTGATTTGATAGGTTCATTAGTTTTGTATAAGTGATTGGTGGCTATTCAATTGAAACAATATATTCAAATGTACTTAAATTTATAGATGGCCATCTACCAATATAAAAACTTAAACTATTAATTAGAATTGGTTAATAGATATAAACTCAAGCAATGCTATGTTGTGATAATGAAATATTATCCACCAAAATTTTGGAGTTGAATCAGTTATTCTACTCAGAAGTAACATGACCAAAGATTTTACTAAGTTCTGAAATTTCCAATTGTGTGGATAATTTGCTATAAATTTCCTTCAACCTATCAGAGGGTCAGCATAATAAATGTATTTGATATAACAATAATTTGAAAATATTAATTTAGTGTAGGAGAGGAGTGGTAGCATAGCGGGGTGGTTCCTGCTCCACTCTATTCAGGTTTTGATTGAACCAGGTTTGAAACCAGCACAGGCTAAAAAACTCAGCTTGGTATATTTGTCTCAAGGTTGACCTGCCTCGTTTACTTTTAATTTAGTTTAGGAACTTTTCTTTCTGCTTAATATCACTTTCAGACAAATTTTATAATAATGTTTAATTTCATTACCATCTGACCACATCAATTTTCCCTTTGATGTCCTTGGATCCACCGCATGCTGCTCAAGTGTGGGGTAGTGGTGCTCCACCACCTAGCGTTTTACACCCTGAGGACAAATGCATTTGCATGGGTATAAATAGCCTGCCACCCTCTACCACTTTTTTATCCCCCATGGGACTTACTACTCTATCTTGCATGCATCCACTCTTCTTGCCCCCATCCTCTCGCCCTCCCTCATTCCACAATCTGATTTCGCCTACATGTTGATTATGGGTATTTATTTACATCTTCTGACAAGGCAATTAACAAACTTGTCACCACTTCATTTGCACCAGCTGGCTTTATTAATTTCCACCCATTTAAGGGCTATTTTGACATTGGCTTCCAGATGGAGGAGGACACTGCAGCAGCTTCTACTTCCCTTGTTTACAAAAACACTCCCATACCTAATACCTAAACTCACCTCCCTTTAGACACCACAATGGTGATTCTTTGCGTCCCTCCCTTCCCACCTCTCATCCCAAATTTTATATGGTCAATTGATGGTGGGGCTTCTAGATTATGGGACTCAGCCCAACCTTGTCTTCACTGTTACATCTAATGCAGAGTGCCTTTCTGACCCTTGCGCCACTGCTACCATAATACCACACCACCTTGCCATAGCCTAGCAAATCCCCCATGCTCATATTGCAGCATCTGAGCACTTTTTGGGCTCATGTGGATAATGGTCACCAGATTTGTCCCCTCTGTTTTGGATTTGACTATTCCAAAAAAAATCCTGCCCCTGAGCCACTTCCTCTGCTGTGGCTTCTGAGCCCTATTCAGCGGACTTTGAATGGGGCATTTTGTTGCCCCCTCCCACTCAACGTTCTTATTTGATAGGCTATGGTGGAAAATTAGCCCCCACCAAATCAACCACCCATATCAACCCACCCAATTACACCCCCAATAATCAGAGTCAAGCTTGATCACCATTCGCACCTAAGAAGCCCATTTGACTATTACCCACCTAGATTTGTCATCCACTATCTTCACGAACCAAAATCCATGGTATCTATTTCCAAGGTTGACAAATCAAGTAAATTTATCACAAATGAGGAATCTGATAAACCTCTTGACCAGTTTGATTATAATTGGGCTGAATTTTACAGTTCTAAGTTTGACAAAACCCTATTCCAAAATGATTCACTCCCAAACCCAATGCCATCCCCTATCAAAGTGACCACCAGCTAGCCTTAGCATCGGTGGCCATACCCCATTGCCCAAACCTCCGCAAAGCAGTGGCCCATTCAGTTTCTAAATACTATAAAAGGCTGACCACTCTAAACTTCCTCCTTGATTTTCCCAAAGCAGCACAAGGCAAAATCACCAATTTGCTTAAAGATGCTGATGCCACTGTCAGGCATGTAATGAAACTAGCAGATTTTGTCCCATCTGCTAAAATCACTAGGCAAAGTATATCCAATTTCTCCAATTCCCTAATGACCATATTCAAGCTGAACATCACCTAGCGAAATTTTTTGAAGCTGTCTTCCAAGCCAAACTTGAAAAAGAAAACTCATCTTTCAATGACATCCACTTACACCACGCTGATGCCTCCAACTCCCTGGCTCTCCACTTTTGTTCATTTCTTCAATTATAATTATCCTTTTTTAAGAAAATACTTGTAGAAGAGCTGCCTGACCCCCTCACCCTCTGCCATGGTAGATTTGTGGTATTCCGCTCCCTACCTGGTTGGAAGTTTTATTTTTAGATTTATTGTTCCATTTGGTCATTCAAAGTTCTTTTTCTCATTGAGTATTGGTAATGTCCATCCCCTGGTCAGCGTACCTCAAATAAATTTTAAATTTTAAATTTTAATTTAGTTTACTTTATTTATTAGTTATCTTGGGTGTTTCACCAAACTTAGGTACCCAGCTATAGAGTTAAAATGCTTGTCACTAGATAAAAATCATTGTTCACTGGTTTAACAATACTTTTTTTGGCAAAAAATAAAAATGTCCGTTCACTGGAGCAATGTCACAGTGCTTTGCCATCCCATCAGGGGCTCTAGTATATTTGTATGTGTGTATGTTTGAGACTATAATATAGCATGAACAAATGGACATAAGTAGCCAAACTTGACATAAATAATTTATATTTTGGGAAGTGTCATAGAATTCATTTAAAATATAAAACTATTGAGATTTTTTTTAATTCAAAATCCAACTATTTGAAAGCTATATGAGTATTAGTCGCTATAGCTCTAGAGGTATCTCATAGTAGATGTGGTGGTCACTAGGGCAAATCTCTTGAAAAAAAATTGATCTTCATCAAAAAAAATATCTTCTATAAAGCAGGCAATATATCTAGTTTTACTACGCATAAATCTAAACTACAAACAAAAAAAATCTTTATTTTAGAATTTAGGGGCATTTATAGATTTAGTTGAAGTCTAGGATCATGTAGAGTATAGCAAATTCAGAACAAGATAGCGGAATGTGGAGGTTTTTGGTAGAAGCGATCTTTTTCAAATTGATTTGGCAGGTTCAGTCAAACTCCAACAGGTAGGATCTTCATTTACTAATCCAGTAGATTCAGGAGGGATTTGAGACTTTAGTTGCTCATCTTGATGGTCATTGCTCATGGAAATTTTGATAGCTTCCACCATGATGGAACTTCCTTGAGAAGATTGTATAGTATCTGCCACTTGATTTTCATTTAAAACTAGCACAGATTCCATCATTCCTTATAATGCCGCCTTAAGGTCTTGCTGATGAGGGACATAATTTTAGAGGAATCTAATGTGGATATATTTATAACAGAGCCTGATTTGACAGAAGCAATTGAGTACTCCAGTCCTCAATTATAAATTACTTGATACAGTCCTGACCATAGAATATTTTATTTGTGAACCTGACCCTCTGGCCAGTGGTGATAGAATAATACCAAATACCCTAACTGGTACTCAGAAAAGAATCAGTTTCTTAGCGTTGCTTTAATCCACCTCTTGATGGCTAAAAGTCCCCCATAGACTTAGCAGCTAAAGCTTGTAGTCATAATAGTTCATCCGCATCCTTTGAACCATGAGCTAAGTTGTTTCTGGCGTGGAGGTCTCCAATATAGGTTGAAAACTCAAGGGTAAGACCAGCTCTTGGCCTTATAGATCTTGAAATGGTAAAATTTGAATAACCTGATGGTAAATTATGCAGTATGCCATTAGAGCTGCTTTCAAGTAATTGTTCCACTGAGATAATTCAGATTGCGCCATTTTGAAAAGGATGGAGACTAGAGTTCCATTTTCTTGCTCCACTGCTTTATTGGTAGCAGAGTGAAATGGAGCAGTAAAGTTTGGTAAATTCCATCAACAAATCAAGTTTATAGATTACTTGAGATACAATTTGGTGCTATTATCAGACAGAAGTACCTTCAAGCTACCATGGCGGGTGAAGACCTGTGTTGTAGAAATAAGTGGTCACCTTTTAAGAGTGAAAATTAGCTGAGATGGCTTAACCCATTTTGTGAAGTGACCAACTGATAGTATGATATACTGATGAATGTACATTACTGTAAATAGTGGACTGACAACATCAATGCTCACGGTAGCAAATGGGGTGATAGGACCCACAACCCGGTGTTGATACATCAGATTAGGAGGTTTAAGGCTAGCACAGACGAGACAGAAATTGATGACGTCATGAATTGAGTCAATCATCCCATCCATTAGCATCTCTCTCACACCCACTGATAAGTTTTCCTAACAGCACCAGGACCTACCATCAAGTGACCCTCCAAAACAGTCTCTGTCCTAGCCAATGAGCAGACATAAGGCAACCAAGAGGCTCTAACCAGTTTATATAACAATCAATCCCTGACTCTGGTCCTTTCAGTCATTTTATTTAGTTGTTGATGAACTGCAGAAGTCTCTTGGCTCCAGTCCTCAGGTTTCACAATAAGGTCATAAATATAATCCACTTTGGAGGCATAGATGGTCAATATGGTTAGTCAGGATAATCTGTCAGCGTTTTAGTGTTTCATTCCAGTGAGATGAACAATTTAAAAATCAAAAACTTGAATTTTGAGTGCCCAGTGGGCCAGTCGTCCATCTGGGTCCTTCATTTGTTGTAGCCACCGTAGGGAGGCATGATCAGTAACCACTGTAAAATGGGCTCATATAGGAGAGGACAAAGATGATTAATGGCAAACAGAAAAGCTAAGCACTCATGATCAGTGACACTATAATTCCTCTCTGCCTAAGTCAGTGTTTTACTAAAGTATGCTATAGGACGATCAACTTTATTTTGATCAAGTTGCACCAAAATGGCCCTAACAGCCAAGTCACTAGCATCAGTAAACAGGATAAACAGTTTGTTAAACTCATGATGGTCCAATACAGGGATTGTTGCAAGAGTTTTCCTTAAGACATCAAAAGCCTTTTGTTGAGACTCTTCCCATTGGAACAGAACCTCTTGTGTAGCAGATATGTCAGCGAATCAGTGAGCTCAGCAAAGCGGGAGATAAAATGTCAGTATTAGACAACCATCTTAAAGAACATCTGATTATTGTATATTCTGGGTGGTCAAGTTATCCTTTCAATTGAAACCAATTTTTCTGGTAATGGTGAGTTCCCTTCTAGGGTAACTTTATGCCCAAAGAATTTCATTTCCATTTTGAAGAACTAGACTTAGTCTGGCTTTAGATTCAGCAAAACAGAGTAAGATGGCAAACACTTTCTTCGAGTGAGCAAGGTGTTGGTCAAAAGTGCTTGAGAATGTCATGGACGCAGCTAAGAAAGATCAGACTGGGCTTCCAATTGGTGTGCGTGAACACCTGGTGGAGAGCTCAGAATGCCATGGGCACAGCGGTCTGAATGACTTGGAGGAGCGGGGTTCTAGTGTGGATGTGAGGAAAGCAAAAATTCATTAACGTGCCAAAGTCCTTAAGGCAAACCAAAAAAGGTCATGATGGAGGAACCCCAGGTGTGGGGGAGGCAAGGAGGATGACAAATCTTCATAGTTGCAGTTGCATCCCTTTGAGTTTATAGAAAGAGTGTCACAGATTTACATAGGGTGGTTCAAGGTCTGCCACAAGATTGGCGGTGGAAAGAGGGTGTAAAGGGGATCTGCACAGAGCGTCAGGGACAATATCTCCCTGAAAGAGGTGCAGGCCCCTTGGGCGAACAAGATCTTTAGCATGCAGGTTAAGTGGGGGTCTAAACTCTGGGGATGATGGTGTGGAGGCGCTCTGGCACTTCCCCATCCAGTGAGAAGCTTTCAAAGAATCAGCAGCGGAACAGAGAGCCAGATTTGGAACAAATAGATGCACAATAGTGACAGGAGAAGTAAATGCATCATCTGGAGCAAATTGATTTATGAGATATATAATGTGATGCTGGGTGTGGGGTCAATTGACCAGATAATCCAATTGACGATTATCAGGAGGAGTAATCAAGCAGCAGCACATTTTTCAAGATCAATTGGCAGGATTTTTTTTTTGTAAAAAATGACATATGGGGTCCACAAAAAGCTGAACAAGAGTATTAGGTTTGTTTCCACAATAGAGTGAGAGAGTAACATTGTTTGACAACCGCCCCTGGGAGGGGCAGTTGCCTTGAAAATTGGGAGTAATATTGGGGGGAGTATCAGAGATTGATCCCTTGGGAATTGGTGATGGGATCTGGTTGGCTGATGGGGTGGGAAGCAGGGGGGTGGTCATACCTGACAAATTTGAAAAACTTTTATAAATTTTTCCAAATTTTTTGGACCAAGTAAGGTTGACAGTGCTGACCTGGGACCTGACCACTTGATTCTGGCTGCCACACATCCTGAATTGCCAAAATCCAGCCTGGAAGGCTGGGACAACTGGGCCAGCCCATTTGACAACCAGTTTTGAGCCCAAATTATGCCCCAAATTGATTCTTCATCTTTGCCAGTCTATACCAGCTCCCCCAGCCTAGAATTATCAGATTAGGCCTCAAAGTCATTGTGAACTGTTTTATATAAATTTTTAGCAAAAAATTCTAGGGGTGGAGTGTATCCCAGTGGCCTGCCTGTGGCCCCTGACTTTGACAACCTCTCTGAAAACCCACTCTATTAACTCCAACAGGCTAGAGGAGGAGGTGGGAGGCAGGGATTAGGGATACTTAAGGGGAAGATAATTAACCCAGAGCTCATCCACCACATGAGTCAAGTCACTTATCTGTGACAGGGGTCCACCTGGGCCTTGGACCCCCTTTGCTCCTGAAGGGATGCTGGTCCATGTCTAGGCACAGGGGCTGGGCCCCAGGACTTACAGAGAACACATTTACATTATTGAGGTAAGGTAACACACAATCCATCTTCAAGTCCCCTAACAGTCCATCCATTGCTCTTTGGAAAGTGGCCAGGGCATTGCATAGCCCTTGAGGCATTCTCGTAGGTTTAAACACCCCCTCACTGGCTATGAGGGCACATTTCTACCAATCCTCCAGCTCAAGTTAAATCTAACAGTAGCCACTAGTAAGATTCATTGCAGAGATGAATTTTGAACCAGACAAGAGTTGTAAGGAATCATTAATATGTGATAGCGGGTAACAGTCCTTACATGTAAGGGCATGCAACTGGAAATAATCTATTACACCCAATGTCCCACACCTTCTTATTTATAAAGCAACAAGGGAGAAACCCAGGGACTTTGTGAGGGCTACAGTAATTGGGAGTCCAGGAGTTACTTTAATTGCTTTGCCATCTGGCCTTCTTAAACCTTAGATTTCTGATAGGGCCATGTACAGATTGGATGAGAGTTATTCGTAAACACTCTGTGCTGTACTCATTTCATTAAAAAAGTTATCCAACCTTTAGAAAATATGTCAGTGTACTCTTAAATTAAAGCATCCACCTGAGACTGCTGCTTGGTTGTGAGGGTGTTAAAGTCTGCTTTGTTGCTGAGAGTTTCAAGAAGTTAACTGCACAGGGTCAGTTATGTGCATTATACTCATTGCTTGATAGTAATATAGAAATATGGGTGATAATTCTATGAGGACTATTATCTGTAGCTGAATAAATAAACACCCAGTTGATTGGTGGTCCAACGCTAAATTTAAAATGATCAATTAAATAATGATTATGTTAATAATTAGGGACTTCTTATCAATCCTAGCTGAACTTAATTCACCTTCAGATCTAGAGCTTCCCAGCCTTAGTTCTCATCATGCTGAGTTAACGGAGATCTGTTGTAAAGGTCTGCTTCTCTTTTAAGGATATCCAATCCTTACTCTAATAACACAAAAGAGTTAAAAATTACTATACTATAACAAAAATAAACTGAAGAAGAATAGAACTTATAATTACTATATAGTATTCTATTATAAGTTATTCAGGATATAAATAATAATGATAAAAGTTAAAATAACTTATTGTAGAAAACAGGGAAGTGATAATGTGTGACAACAGTTAGCCAGTCGTCTTCTCTATAATTCATTCACCTTCAATCAGTTACATTTTTACATAAGCAGTATGTTCTGATGCAAAAGACAAAGAAGTGCTAATGTTGAACAACAGTTAGCCGCCAATATTCTTAATAATTGATTTTCACCTCAATCAGGTAACCTCTTACATCTTAATTATTTTTCCTCACTTCAAGGTACTAGAGACATAAGCCTATATCTGTCATGACTACCTGCCATACAAGGATCTTAATCAACCTTGCTGATTACTTTCTTAACACATGTATCAACCCCGCAGTTTGGGTGTGACCTGAATAAGATTTTACTACTATATGATCTGCTTTATTATTATAACAAACTAGGAAGTTTATAGAAAAATTTAGCGCTTAACTACTTGGTTGGCGCCTCACTAAGGAAATGGCAATGGCTACCATTGGATTTTCCTTTTAAGTCTCTTCTATTGATGATCTTCTTCATTGAGATAATGATTTTTCCATCAGACATCTCATAGACCTGAAAATGGAAAGAGCCAGAAAACGTGCCCCTAACGTTTCCTCTTGATCAAAGAAAGCCAACCACATTTGGTTAACGACCTGCTTTTGAAATGGGACTCTTAAACCATTATAGCAGGTTGTAAACCAAATGATTTATTTGCTAGTTGCAGGCGGCATCACTCGCCTCACAACTCCTACATAAAAATCCAATCAGTTAGTGATGTAAACTGACCAAACCCAATTGGTATATATAACAGTTAATCAATGATCAACTATCAGATGCCTCAATTTCATCAGCAACTCTGCCTGACAAGATCTTATGCATTTGCACACATCGATTCTGATGGATCTGAACCTGGCTAATTACCCAAAAATCCACTAACATTATTAAACTAAAATCAAAATCAACTGATATTAAAATTCATTCACTACCGGACTTATCCCCTAGCAAACCAGCAGATAACCTTGAAAGCTGGAAAGATGGGCAAAAATTGTAACACATTCTCCCACTTGCCTAGAATTCCAGTGAGAATAAGATCAGGACAGGAGAATGCTGCCTTGGGCCAGGTAAATACTTTCAAGTATCAAGTGGAGCACAGCTCTTTCCACACTCAACGCTGCTAATGACAACATTTGGCCTGAGGTTCTCTTCCTTTCTTCCTTGCTGCTGCCTCCTCAGAGCGTGGTCCTCATGACCTACTTCTGTGCTGGCCTAGTCAGTTTGTTTGTGCTATTACTAGTCCCAGAAAGCTGGTTTCCCCCCATGGTCATGGCTATATGACTCTTTGTCATCTACAGGATCTTGGTTCAGCGTCCTTGATTACATATTCTCCTTCTTCATCCTTGGAACGAGGTTACTACTGTTGATGTCTTTCTTGTGGCAAAAATAAGAATGATTAATTATATTTGTTCTTGTTATTTTTTCTTTTAATAACTTTTTTGCTCATATCATTCTTACAATTTTTTTCTTTTTATTAAGAGATTATTTCATATTAGAAATTAATTGTTCCAAAAGTTTAAAGTAAACTAGAGCTTAATCTACACCAAGATGTATAATGTTGACCATTATAAAAAGTCTGACATCCTCCAGCTCATCCAGCTCATATGAAAAATTTGTTTAACTCCTGGTACCAGAAATATATGGACAATTTTCTGCTGAAGGTGCCTACCTCTTCCAATTGATGAGTCATAATGCTCAAAGAAATCTCTTTTATGGTCCCCTCAGGACCCATACTCCAAGTCAAGCACATGTAGGTAGTCCTTACACTAAACTACCAGAAATGTTATCTGATCCTGATGTAACCAGAGCAGCTACCATCTTAAATGAATTGCAGCTGATTCTCCCACTTCCATTGGTTCCCAAATTGGACTTTGATGCTTTGCTGGATTTGGTTCCATTCTCAGATAATCCAGTAATAATCATCAAGCCTACTGAAGCAATGCCATCCAGTATAATTCAGTCATTTTGTGCTGGCTTCTATTTGCTTCCAGAGTTCCTATTTTGGCTCAGCTAATATTATAAGCCAGCAGTACTTTCATTCGAATTAACTATTGGGAATAACATTTTGAGCTCCCATGTGGAGATTTAAGGGACAAAGTAACTGAGGCCCTTGCTGAGGCTCTTAACACCACCAATCTCACAAACATTATAGACTGAAATGATGCAGCATATGCTCTTCATTTCACTGGCCAAGTCTTTTGAAGATGGGCCACAAAGCTTCCAGCCTCCACTAACTTCCATTGTCCTTTCTGCTTCTGGTTTCAGAAAGCTCACAGACATCACCTTCAGGATGCTGTTCACTCATTGAATTACTACTTCATCTGTGGTGCTTCACATCAATACATCCTCTTAATAGCTCTGATCAGAGGCATGATTTGGCAACCTCCTTCCAGTATCCCTTGCTACATGCCAGCCCACATGTTCAACATCTTCAATGAAGCCTATTGACAAGCACTCAAGACTAATCTTCCAGCTCTGGTTCCATATTGGGATTATCTGGGTTTATTTGCTGACTTCCTCTTCCTTTTCTGCTGTTTTCCTTACTGATTTGGAGTATCAAATTTGCATAGTACTAACATTTCAATTTCTCTTCTCTGGTCATGTTCTCTTGAGGCTCAGCTTCTGCTCAAAGAACTTGGCTTCAGGTAGGTCTAGCCCTTGATAGTATTGTATCCCAAATAGATTTTGATGGCTTGTTCACTGCTACTGTTATATATCCTCCCTCCCCCAAGAGGTGATTAGGTGGAATCATCCCTGAGTCAATGACAATGAATAAGTTATTATAAAAAACTAGCTGTACATGGCTACACATTGCTATGACTAAGTCTGGTTAAATGGAAAAGAAAGAAAAGAGAAAGCATATGTTTCTAATAGTGAAATTACCTGACGTTGCTTGGGTTTATTTATGACCTCACACTAACAGCCTAAAGGCTGTGCCAGCAATATGCTTGAGCCACTCAGACTAACAGCTTTGCTGTTGCCCTTATGGCTGGTGAGCTAGTTATCCTAAATCTACTTAATAAGCTATAGTAATATACTTAAAACTCTAACACTGATTTTTATTTAGTTTTAGATGAGCAATTTGTGAAATATTTGATAATATTCACCAATTCTCACCCACTTCCCCAAATAGATTAAACCTATCAGACTCAATTAATTTCAGGTGAGAAATTTGGTAAATTATTAAATAATATTCACCAATACTCACCCAATCACCCAAATAGAATGAACCTATCAGAATTGATAGTTTCAGATTTGATAATATTCACCAATTCTCATTCAATCACCTAAATAGATTGAACTTATCAGACTCAAAGGTTTTGGTTATTAAGAAGTCAATAAATCATATAGTCATAGAATGTGTTTTATTTAGTAAATTATTCTCTTTTCAGTAATATCTATTCCCTGATTAGCTTACCTTGAATAAACAGCTATATAAATTCATTTATTTATTGTTATTCACTTTTCAGTAATACTTATCCCCTAGTTAGCTTATCTTGAAAAACAGCTATATAGATATAAATTAATTTTAATTTATTTTGGGGAAGGCCAACCTGGGGATGGACACTTTCAATAAGACACCAAAGAAAACGAAACACATGTAATAGGGGGGGGCACCCCAGAGAAGCTAATGCTGTCTCCTGTTGCCAGTGGGAACGCCACTACTGGGAGGGGGGTCACGTGTATAGGGCAGGCGCTACTATTGAGCACGTTTGTAGGAAGGGGTCTGAGTTGATGAACCAAGCTGGGAACCAAGATGAGACCAACTGGCGGCGACGTGGTGGGAGGTATCCAAACATCCGCGCTAGAAAGTGGTCCACTAAGTGTGACTGGAACTGGTGGACAGCTTCTTGATGGGTGAAGGTGGAGCCTGAGATGGCATCCAAGACAATCGTGTGGATAGTCCACATGGCGATTGCAACCACCAAAGCACAGAGGGAGGGTGGAAGAGGGGAGGCCATTGATAAAGCAAACATGTCATTAGACAAACTGAAGGGCTGTGCCTGATCCTGGCAAAGTAGACGTTGTACCTCACGCCATATCGCTTTAGATGGAGGACACTTTTCCATGCGGTGAAACAGCGTTCCATACTGGCCACACACAACACAGGATGAGTGTAAAGCATTAGAGCGTTTGGAGGTATGGTACACCCTTCTCAAGCAGCGCCACACATGGGAACAGATATGAGGCTGTAGAAGAGGGTGGTGGGCGTACTTCCAAATGGCTTTCTGGATATCAAGGGGAGAGGGGATATCTATCATGTCCAGGTAGTCCGCCCTGGACAAGGTATGGGGCCTCGTGGGTATCAATCCATTCATAATTGGTAGTCCCTGTACCTCCTGAGTAAACCGAGGAGAGGGGCGCCCCCTCTGGGCTTTGTGCCCACAAATACGAATCCTCCACTCAGCGCTCCACATGGAGAGGAGGATCCATTTGAAGTGTGGTGTTGTCCCATGTGGACCTGCTGCCAAAGGATGGGAAGCCAGATATTTCAACAGAGAGTGTGGGTGGGACGGGCTGGTGAGGCCCAGGGCATGGGAGAAGTTGGAGCAGGCCGCGCGGGACCAGTGTTGGACTGAAACTGTAGGGTTGGTAATGGCAGCGATCCAGGTGCCAAAGATTTTAGCAGCATGGGCTTTAAAGTTGAGCAGGCCCATACCTCCACTATGGCGAGGGCCAAACATGACCTCCAGTCACACTGGCGGTGGGCAGCCCAACCAAAGCTATCCTTGCAGAAGGGCATACAGTGATTTGAAGAAACTTGGGGAGGAAGCGATGGCGTGGGCCCCAAACCAAAATTTGGATAGGAGCATAGAGTTGGCTAGTACAACACTGCCAGTGAGGGAAGTAGGACGGGCTCTGAGGGAGGCAATGCGTTTTGTCACGTTGTCCAGAATATGGTTTTCCATCACCTTTGAGGCATACCTGTCTGCCTCCAACCACACCCCAAATGGCGGACCAGGCCAACGGTGGGGATTGGCACAAAGGGGAGCACAAGTGGGGTGGGCAGGGTAAGACAGCGCGTGCGCTAGCTGATGGGGCGGATTGGAAACAGGGCGCTGAGGCCCAGCGGGCTTGATACCGACCAAGGAGAATGATTTTGGTTTTGGAGGCGTTGAGTGCAGCATTACTTACCCTGGAGTAAACCTGAATAAGAGCTTCAATCGCGCGTGCATCATGATTGTTAGACACCCCAACCACACAGTCATCAGCAAATGCCAACATTTTGACTTGGGCTTGGCCTTGCACATGGAACCCAGTAAGGCGGGCATTCACGTTTTGAAGAAGTGGGTCAAGGCTGAAGTTATATAAGAGTGGTCTAAGAGGGTCCCCTTGGCGTAGGACCCTTTGAGGGCGGACTACATCTGTGAGAAAGCCAGGGCCACGCACAGCCATTGTGGTGGATTCTGTCAGCAGCATCACCAAATTGATGAAGCGAGGAGATAGGCGGAATTGGTGGAGGCAGGCCCTGAGGTAATCCCAGTTAACTCTATCATATGCCTTCTGTTGGTCTAAAAATACTAGTGCACCAGAGGCCGTGGACTGACAGGCGTTGGCCACGGTGTGTATGTTGTCCCAAATCGACCTTCTGGTTTTGAAACCAAACTGTTCTGGGGAGATGATAGCAGAGGCAACAATCCCTAGACGGTTAACCATGATTTTAGTAAAAATTTTAGTATCAGTGTTGGTTAGAGAAATGGGGCACCAGTTGGCTAAGTCTAGCTTATCCCCTTTTTTGAATAGCGTAATGGTGAAGGCCTCTTGCTCTCCTGGTAAGAGGCGCGTTTCCAAAAGGCACTGGTTAAGAGAGGCAAGCAACAATGGGGATAAATCCTTGAAATACTTCTTATAGAACTCATAAGGAATGCCATCAGGGCCTGGGCATTTCCTATACGGTGCACCGCGGATGGCGGACCAGAGTTTGTCTGGAGTAATCAAATTCATCAACTCCGAGAAATGAGAAACAGTGCAGATGTGTGCACTATCAAGAAAATTTGCCATTTTGGCTGGCGAAATTGGTCCAGATCAGTACAATTCAGAGTAATAGTTTTGTATCTCAATTGCCACTTTGGCTGGCATATCCGCTATGGAAGTGTCTGGCCTTTGCACCTGTGTGCAGGCCAATATCTGGCGCGGTGCAAAGAATTTTTGAAAAAAGTAAGCGGAGCATGTGTCGCCCGCTGTGATGTGTTTAGCTCTGTACTGAACACAAACCTGATGCTTGTGTTGTCTCTCAAGAGCATTAAGGTGGGCAGCTACTTCCGCCCACTTGCAACCCCAAGCAGGGCTGTAGCTCGTGGTGGGGACATTGGACTCCAGGTGGGCCAACTCTGCCAGAGTGCATGAGATGACCGCTGAGGTGTAACATGAGTGGTGGGAGGAAAGGTGGCGAGCCTGGCGGATTGTGTCCACTTTGAAGGCAGACCAGGTGGATATTGGATCAGCGCAAAATGGTATGATAAACTCTGGAGCTTTGGTCACAGATTCCACCCACAAGGAAAATCTTGGTGATGCGATTTCAGCCAGGCAAATTTGAACCAGCTCAGAGCCCAAGCAGCTGGGTTGGATAAATGAAAGGATATCGAATCCATCCTGTGGTTGGAGAAATCAATCTTCATCATGGTGAAATGGGAAATTTGGGTATGAAATTTCAACGGCGCGAGGATAAGGTCAATGCAGGACATGGACCTTAACTGGCCATTGTGGACGTGGGGGCGCGACATGTTTTCAAGAAGTGGAGAATGACACGGCAAGGTATTGACCAACCCTAGGGTGGCCTTGAGGATGCGGAGTTTAACATGTCCCTGTGGTGGCGAAGGTGAGAAAGACCAGTGGTCAGTGGTTGGGTTCAACCAACAGTTCATGTCGCCAATGACAAAAGGGTCAGGGGGCAACAGAATGGAATTGACTGACGAGAAAATTCCTGATGTTCTCATGCACAGGTTGGGGCATAAATGGTGACAATAGCGTGCACTTCATTGGCCCACAAAAAAGTGACTATGAGGACGTGGCCACTAAGAAAGGAGTCAGATGATAAAAATTTAAAATTATTGTTCTTTTGAATAAGCACCTCACAGTGCTTGGACCAGAAGGAGAGTGAAGGGAGGAGCATGGTTTTCCATGTTTCCTCAGAACCACGTGGACGGTGGGTCTCATAAATGGCCAGGATATCCACGGGTAAATTTTGTTGTAAAAAACTCATCTTCCTAGCCCGTGGAGGTGAGGCCTTAAGTCTGGCGATGTTCAACGTCCCTAAAGTAAAGGCTCCCCCATTGCACCTTAGGTGCAAGGGGAAGGGCACCCAAGCCCTTCAGCCTTCTCTTGATCTTCATGGCACTTGTTGGCGCCTCAGGTATGTGATGTTAAATAATCGATGGTATGAGTAGCCTTAGCAGTTGGGTTTGCGTTAGCTTTTGCCTTCACTTTTTTCCCCTCTGCAGGATGAGATTTTTGCAGTGCATGCATTTGTGGTGCATTAACGCTCAGAAGTGAAATTTCAGCAGGAAAGTTGGAGACTGCTTCAGTTCCAATCAAAGCTTGGGCTCATTGGTTGGGTGAAACTGACTCACCCATCGGGATTTCAGCTTGGGTGGCCCAATCAGCTTGGGCGTCCCAATCTGATTGGTCAAGGGATTCACAAGCTGCTTCCATCATGAAAGTCTTAATGTCCTCCTGGAGCTGGTAAGGCGGGATAGTGGAAGCAGCCTTGGCAGCCTCCTTGGCCGCCACCTTGAGGGCCTGTTTGGCCTTCTTCCGCTCTTGAGAGTATATTGGCTTTACTAGTAAGTAGCATCCCTGCACTCCTCATGGGAAGGCTGCCTTTTTATCGGGGTCAGTTCATAGTGGGCTTCACCTCCGCCCATTGAATCTGAGGGATGCTCTTGATATGTGATGCCCTCCTTGGCGGGGCAGGTGTGGGCCTTGTGGCCAAAAGCGTTACAGAAGGCGCAGATGGGAGGTGAATTGTCCACGGTGACCCTGAAAGGGTGGGTGGCATGCCCTCGATGTTGAAAAAAGTGGTATTCAGGATTTGGGTTAAATCCTTCGCTATCTCCTCAACTGGGGTTAGGACTGCAATTGCTTTGCCAGTGCACAGGTTTGGCATTAGCACAAAGCGCTGAATTTTGAAGGAGTGTATTTCTCCATATATGGTGAGCCCAGCCTTCAGGTGTTGTTCAAGTACAGTACATTGGACCATAGTGGACAGAAAGTCAAAAGTGACAAAAATTTGATTCAATTTTGTCCATCAGGTGCGCTTAGTTTCACTGACCTGCTGACCATCTGGGAAGTCTACTACAACGTGCACCGGTGCAACTTCATCCGCCACTTCCTTGCTCTCAAAACCTAGATCCAGCCAACCACGTGGCATGGAATGAGGTGTGACATACACCGCGTTAAAAAAAGAGTGTGTACATCCCCACAAGACTTTTCCCAAAGCGCCGTCTGCTGAATATCCAGGAATACCCATACTCCATGTTCCACCAATGAGAGTGGTTGAGAGTGCGACATATTGATGTACTGGTTGTATCGGGCTTGTCAAGCTAAGTTTTCTGGGGATTTGGTTACCGTCAGTTTTTTTGTTAAGTTTATCTATTCCTTCAGGTTCACCAGGGCGTTTTCAAACTTTGTTGCGGGGCCAACACCTGTGCCCTTGATCTTACTTGCTCAACTGCTCCCCAACATGGGCGTCAACTAATCTCCTCAGTATGATTATCAAACTTTTTACCAGACTTGAATTGAATAAATCTTGCAAAAGTGATTGCAACAAGAGAGAAAAGTTTATATAGATATAAATCAAATGATAGATATAATTAAATAAGTGATTGCGCTAAGTTATGAGCAACTGATTTTTATAAAATTTAAGTTTAGAGCAAAAGTGTGGGACAATTATGCTAGAAAAAGTACATGTAAAACCAATTGGGTTTTTGATTCAAAGTTTTGATTTAGATTAACTTGCTAATTAGCCAAATGGCCACTAACCACTTAACAAAATCATTTAGAAATTAAAATTAACTTAATACCAAACTGCTCAGCCATAACAATATAGCAAATACCATCAAAACATATAGGTGTTTCACTTCTTGCATATAAAACTTTTTATTAAACTATAAAAATAATACTTTTAACTTTTCTTTCTCGTTGCAAACACTTTTGCAACCCATTCAATTCAAGACTAAATCTAGTTTGATAATCTCATAGAGGGGATTAGTTTGCGCCCATGTCTGGGAGCAGTTGGGCAAGCAAGGCAAGAGGAGCAGGCGGAAGGCCCGCGGCCTCTAACGTTCAAAAACGCCCCAGAGAATCTGGCAGAATAGAAAAAAATCTAAAAAAACTGGCGGTCACAATTTCCCCAGAGATACTCGTGTGGCAAGCACGATGCAACCAGTACATCAATACGCCACATTCCCAGCCACTTTCGTCAGTGGAATTTGGAGTCCATGTGTATCTGGACATCCAAAAAACGGCCCTATGGGAAAAATTTTGTGAAGATGTACACAAAATTTTCCCAACTGCGGTGTACGTTGCACCTCACTCCATGTCGCGCGGTTGGCTGGACCTAGGTTTTGAAAGCAAAATAGCAGCAGATGAGGCTGCAGCGGTGTGCGTAGTGGTTGACCTCCCTGAAGGGCAACGGGTCATCGAAGCTAAATGCACCAGATGGACAAAATCAAACCAAAATTTTCCTCATGTTTGACTTTTTGCCTACTACGGTAAAACGTGACATTTTGGAGCAACACCTGAAAGATGGTCTCGCCATATATGGCGAAATACAATCTTTTGAAATGCAACGTTTCATGCTGATGCCACACCTGTGCACCGGCAAAGCCATCGCAGTTCTGACACCAACTGAGGAGATCGCGAAGGACCTAACCCAGATCCCACACTCCACCTTTATTGACATCGCAGGACACACCACCCACCCATTCTGGGTAACCGTGGACAGCGCGCCCCCCATTTGCACCCACTGTGACGCGTTCGGCCATAAGGCACACGTGTGCCCCATTGAAGAGGGCGTTACATTCCAAGAGCACCCCTTGGCAGCCATGGCCAGCGGAGAGGCGCACTACGAACCAACCGCAAGCACCAAAGAGGCTTTCCCGTGGGGAGCACAAGGCTGCTACCTATTGGTAAAGCCCATCTCCCCGCAGGAGCAGAAGAAGGCCAAGCAGGCCCATAGGACCGCAGCCAAGGAAGCGGCCAAGGTCACCACCACCATCCCACACTCACAACGCCAGTAGGACATGGAGACCTTCGCGGTGGAAGCAACTTGGGAATCCATCACCCATTCAGATTGGGAGGCCCAAGCTGAATGGGCCACTCAATCTGAGGATCCGATGGGAGATTCAATCTCACCCAATCGCTGCACCCAAGCCCCAGTTGAAACCAACTTGGGACCTATCCCAACTGAAAAAATTTTTTTTGCCCCACTCAACAGTGCACCGAACTTATCCACACCGCAAAAAATTCGTCCAATGTCAGGAAAACAAAAAGCGAAGGCCAAAGCCAATGTGACTCTTTCCGCAAAAATTAACAAAAACCCCGATAGCATTGCTGCTAATACCCATGCTGCTGTGAAAGCCCGTGGGGACCTGGAAGAGGCTGGTGGGCCAGGGGGTCCACCCCCTCGCACCTAAGGTGCAATGGGGGAAACCTTCACTCTAGGGATACTGAATATCGCCGGACTCAAGGCCTCCCCATCCCGGGCTAGGAAACTGAGTTTTTTACAAAATAATTTACCCGTGGATATCCTGGCCATCCAGGAAACCCACTGTCCATGAGGTTCTGAGGATGCTTGGAAAACAATGCTCCTACCATCCCTATCCTTTTTGGTCGAAGCACTGTGGGGTGCTAATTAGGAAAAACAATTTTTTCAAATTTACATCTTCAGAAGCATTCCTAAATGACCGAGTGCTCATTGTCACCTTCTCATGGGCTGATGTTGCACACACAATCGTCAACATTTACGCCCCAAATGGTGCACAAGAGCGTCGGGAATTTTTCTCGTCAGTCAAATCCCTCCCGCTACCCCCCAATTCTATCCTAATTGGTGACATGAACTGTTGGCTAACCTCACCAATGGACCGGTGGCCGCCCTCACCCCACGCCCCACAGGGTCACGTAGAACTACACGTTCTAAAAGCCACCCTTGGGTTAATGGATGCGCTGCCACAACATGCCCCACTGCTCGAAAACATGACGCATCCCCACATCCACAACGGCCAATTAAGGTCCATGAACCACATTGACCTTATTCTAGTGCCAGCGAAATTCCAACCCCACATCTCCCACTTCAAAACAACGAAAATGGAATTCTCCAACCACTGACTGGTCTCAATAATATACCACTTACCCGTCACAGTTGCAAAGGCCCCACATTGGTGCAAAATCCACCCCCCAGAGCTTGCGTCGCCAGGATTTTCCACGTGGGTGGAAGAGGCAACTTTGGCAAAATTGTTTGTTGCACCATTTTGTGCGGACCCCATTTCCACATGGGCAACTTTCAAAAAAGACACCATCCGCCACTATCGCCATCTCTCATCCAGACGCTCACGAGCCACATTGGCAGTTATATCGCGCGCGCTGGCAGAATTGGCCCGCTTGGAGTCCAACATTCCAGCCTCAGGATATAGCCCTGCATGGGGCCAGAAGTGGGTGGAGGCAGCAGCCCACCTCAACGCACTTGAAAGGCAACACAAACATTGGGTTTGTGTCCAATACAGGGCCACACGCATCACTAAAGGTGACAAGTGCACTGCATACTTCTTCAAAAAAAATTTTGCACCATGCCAGAGCGTGGCCTGCACACAGGTGCAAAGATCGGATAATTCTATCATGGACACACTGGCTGAAGTGGCAATCGAAACGCAAAGATATTACTCTGAGTTATACCGAGCTGAACCAATTCAGCTGGCTGAAATGGCAGAATTTCTCAACAGAGCTCATATCCGCACCATTTTCTGATACCCAGAAGTAATGAATTTAATTACTCCGAATGAATTATGGACTACCATTCGCGGTGCGCCAAACCAAAAATGCCCAGGCCCAGATGGCATTCCATATGAATTCTACAAAAAATATTTTAATTACATATCCCCATTGCTGCTAGCCTCACTCAACCAAAGCCTGTTGGAAATGCGCCTCCTACCAGGAGGACATGAGGCTTTTACTGTCACACTCTTCAAGAAAGGGGATAGGCTAGACTTAGCCAACTGGCGCCCCATTTCTCTAACAAACACAGACACCAAAATTTTACCAAAAATCATGGCTAACCATTTAGGGACTGTAGCATCTGCCACCATCTCTCCAGAACAACTTGGTTTCATCCCCAGAAGGTCGATTTGGGATAACGTGCACTCTGTGGCTAATGTGTGTCAGTCCACAGCCTCTGGGGCACTTGTATTCTTAGACCAACAAAAGGCCTATGATAGAGTAAACTGGGAATACCTTAGGGCCTGCCTCCAACAATTCCGCCTACCTCCCCGCTTCATTAACTGGGTGATGCTGCTCACGGAATCTGCAACAATGGCTGTGCGCGGCCCAGGTTTCCTAATGGAAGTAGTCCATCCTCAAAGGGGCCTGCGACAAGGGGACCCCCTGAGCCCACTCTTATACAACTTCAGCCTTGACCCACTACTGCGAAATGTGAATGCCCAACTCACTGGGGTCCATGTGCCAGGCCAAACCCCAGTCAAGATGATGGCATTTGCAGATGATTGCGTGGTGGGGGTGTCTAATAATAAAGATGCACGCGCGCTTGAAGCCCTCATCCAGGAATATTCCCGGGTAAGCAACGCGGCACTGAACGCCTCCAAAACCGAAATCATCCTCCTTGGTCGGTTTCAGAACTGCTGGGCCCCAGCAAGTAGTTCCCAGCCCAGTTGCTCGCCCAAGTCCACGCCTTACTAACTCAAAACACACCGCTCCACTGGTGCTCCCCTTTGTGCCGCGACCTACCATAGGACCAGTACGCCATCTGGGAGTGTGGTTGGAGGCAGGAGGATACGCGTCAGCAGTGATGGAGGGCCATATACTGGACAACGTGACGAAGCGAATCGCCTCTCTCAGAGCCTACCCTACTACCCTCACTGGCAGGGTTGTTCTTGCCAACTCCATGCTCCTATCCAAAGTCTGGTTTGGAGCCCACGCCATCCCCTTCTCCCCAAGCTTCTTCAAATCCCTGTATGCTTTGCTACAAGGTTGGCTTTGGTCAGGCCGCCCTCCACCAGTACGGCTAGAGGTCATGTTTGGCCCTCATCATCATGGTGGCATGGGCCTACTTGACTTCAAAGCCCATGCCGCCAAGATCCTAGGCACCTGGATTGCGGCCGTCACTGCTCCTACACTCCCATCCCAACACTGGTCTTGCGCGGCCCACTCCAACTTCTCCTGAGCCTTGGGCCTCAACAATCCATCAAACCCTCATTCCTTGATGAAATACCTGGCTTCACACCCATCGGCCACAGGTCCTCACGGGACCAAAACCCAATACAAACGAATCCTACTCTCCATGTGAAGCGCAGAGTGGAGAATTCGTATTAGTGGACATACAACCCAAAGAGGCCGCCCATCTCCTCAGTTCACACAAGAGGTACAGGGGCTACCCATCCATGATGGCGTGATCCCCATTCGACCCCAAGTCCTATCCAGGGTGGACTACCTGGACATGATGGACATCCCTTATTCCACTGAGACCCAAAAGACTATCTGGAAATACGCACACCATCCTCTGTTGCAGCCTCAAGTCCGCTCCTATGTGTGGCGCTGCCTGAGGTGGGTGTATCGTACAGCTGAATGCTCTAATGCTTTACACTCATCCTGTGTCATGTGTGGCCAGTATGGAACGCTGTTTCACCGCCTGGAGAAGTGCCCCACCTCTAAAGTAATATGGCGCGAAGTCCAACGTCTGCTAGGCCAGGATCAAACACATCCCTTCAGTCTGTCAAGAGATATGTTTGCTTCATCAATGGCCTCCCCCTCCCCACCCTCCCTCCGTGCTCTGGTGGTTGCAATCGCCATGTGGACTATACACACGATTGTCTTGGATGCC